>PVKE010029447.1:0-20243 GCA_004027555.1 Craseonycteris thonglongyai | reverse complement strand
CACATATGCCTTTCTTGAAACCCTAACTTTTTGCCCTGAAATCCCTAAAAATACATTTTATGGATCCAAAATTCATTCACTCATCTCTTACTTCTGCCCATATTCTCAGGATCTACTATAAATCAGGGCCTGCTATAAGAGCTAGGGACATATTTCAGAATGCCAATCCTTACCTTTGAGACTCTTAGTCTAGTAGAAAAGGCAGACTTATAGGTAATTGCCATAACTTGTGAACGTATTTTAATTAACGTGGGGATGCCGTGATGGCTCAGGGGGTTAAGTGCTCACTTTGCAGCCGCAGGGTCGGGGGATCAGGTCCTAGTCTGGGCCTATGCAGACCTATATGCTGAACTGGGGTGAGCTTCCCTTGTGGGAGACCCCCGGCGGGATTCCCACCCTGCGTGACCCCACATCCACTTGTGTGGAATGAAACTGTTGAAAACTGATGATGTATTGCTGTAAAGACTGCTCTGGGCCCTCCCCCTTCTCTCTGTCAGGACAATAAAACAAACAAACAAACAAATAAATAAATAAATAAAAATGCTGACAAAGTTCAGGGGTGCAGAGGAGGGAGGAATGCTCAGTTTGGCTGTAGGGAGTCATGAGAAGATTCTATAGATGAGAAAACACTTGGGCGGAGTTTCAAGAAAGAAACTCTGAGAAAGGGGGCATGTACAAAGTCCAGGAGAGGCATGACAGCATGGTGTGTATGCGGAGCTCTAAGTTCCTTGGTATGCTCCAGGAGTTGTGTGTACTCCTCACAACATTTAATTGTATTTAATTCTATTAACAATCCTCCTAGATAGGAGGATCTCAGTTTTTCTAGTTTTGAAATTCTGAGGCCTGGAAATTTAAAAATTTAATCTGGGGGAGGCCGGGATGGCTCAGTGGGTTAAGCGCTCACTTTGCAGCGCTGGGGACCGAGGATCGAGTCCCGGCTCTGGCCCGTGCGGAACCATATGCTGAGCTGGGAGCTCCCCCAGTTCAGTTATCTCTGTGTCTCTGTCTCTGTATCTCTCTCTCTCTCTCTCTGTCAAAAATAAATAATTAAAAAATACATATTTAAAAAAAAATAGCAATTCTTTAAAAAAATAAAAAAATAAAAAAATAAAAATTTAATCTGGTGCACACCTGAGATCTGAACCCAGGTCTGTTTAATTCTAAAGCCTCAAAAGGGAAGTATGCAATTTAAAAGAGGGAAGGAGAAAACCACTGAAGGAAGAAGGCCTTTATTTATTGGGGAGAAGGAAAATGATGTAGTTTCTACCAATTCAGAATTGGTGGGGCTAATTCCTTCAGCAACTCCCCTCCCCATCCTATTTTAGGTTTAAGAATAACCTTAAAAGGAATTAGCCATTCTTTTTTTTCTTCTTTTTTTAAATATGGAAATAGGAAATGACACAGGTTGAAGCTTGAGCAAGGTTTGGTGAAAGCATTTTAAATATTTTATTTTTATTCTTATTGTTTGAGAGAAGGTGAGGGGGAAAGAAAGAGAGAGAAGCATGGAGGGCCCAGATCAGTCTCCATGGTTGTACATTATTAGTGGTGACATGGTTTCATTCCACACAGGTGGATGTGGGGCTGTACGGGGAGGGAATCAAACTGGGGACCTCCTGCATGGGAGGTGAGAATCTTCGCTGTGGAGCCACCCCAGCAGTTACTGTGTGTTGAAACTCACAGTTCAACACATGAGTTTGGACTGGCTGGGGCTGGGATTTGATCCCCGGACGTTGGGATTGTGAGGCAAGTGCTCTGAGCTATTCTGGCATGCCCTAGCCATTCTTACTAACCTTGAGCTTTGTCTACTTTTTGGCTAAAAACATCCAAATTATGGACCATTCAAATCTGCCCAGCCCAACAGAAAAACCCTGGTATTTGTATGTTTCACAAGTGCTATATAGTCTTTCTACAGCCATAGAGCAGAGCAAGCTAATAGCACAGCTCATAGCATCATCTCTAGGTGGTTGAGAATAGCTGAGTGAATGGTTTCTGAATAAGCCTCTACCCTTCTTCCAGGCCAGGAATTTCTGGGACAATTTCCCTCAAATATCAGGTCAGATGAGGTGCTCAAGGACTTCAGGAGGCCACAGCTAGTTGCAGAGCCTTTGATGTATTATTGGCCCTTCTCTCTCATGTCTAAGAGTCTTTGTAAAGTATTGGGGCCAATCAGGGCCATTAAATTGTTTTTGGTATGTTTTAAATTTTTTGATAGTAAGGCTGCATATGTCTATCAATGAGCTCACCTGTAAGGCACATTCTTTAAAGATTTATTTATTTATTTTATTGTTTTTGACTGAGACAGAGAGAGAGAAGAGGGAGGGCCCAAAGCATTCTCTATAGTTGCATGTCCTTAGTTTTCTTCATAGCTTCATTCCACACATGGGTGTGGGGCTGTATAGGGCAGGAAGCTCAGGGGGAGTCCCAGTGAGAACTGAACTGGGGGCACACCCCAGTTCAGCATATGGGTCCACATGGGCCGGGGCGGGGCTGGAATTTGATCCTTAGGCCTTGGGGCTGCAAATGAGCGCCCAACCCACTGAGCAATCCTGGCATTCCCAAGATACATTCTTAAAATTAGAGCTGTTAAGTCAAAGTTAAAAAGTTTGTCGATGATGTCAATCCTGCTGCGAGGATGGCTTTATCAGTTTAAGGTGCATGCATGTGCTTGCTTCCCAGTCCCCATCAGCACTGAGCATGATCTATGCTAGTGTAATACATAAGAAAATGGCTTCTGTGATTGTAATTTGGGTTTTGGTTTACCTTTGGCTTCAATCCTCTGGCCGCTTCCAATTAGGCAGTCCTTGATGTCTGCTCCCTTCTCAATCACAGCATTGTTACAGATGACGCTGCCCTGGATGCTGCTTCTGTAACACGGTAGCAGAAGTTAGGGAGTGCCCACAGCTCATCACCATCCTCACCATTCTGAGCTGGGGGTTCTGGCTTCTCCATAGGCTAAGAATAGCTGGTCAGCCCAGATAATGGCTACCTGCCTGAAGTTGTCACTAGAAGAAAGAATGGCTCAGCTGAGCCATGGGAGGACCTGGCTTTAGAGGAATCCAGAGTTCAGATATACTCACAATGATCTCCCCTTAGAGTCTCAAAAGAGCAGACACTCTGACTTCAGTTTTTTAGGAATCCCAGACCTAAATTCTACCCAATCTCTCTTCCTTTGGTCTGGGGGTGGAAGCTGGCACTGGTCCCTGTGCTGACCCATCCCTCCTGCCTCTCATCTGGGAATATATAATAAATTTCATTTGAGGCTCAGGTTTCATGAATCTTCCTAGAAGATCAGTCATGGAAATAATGGGTGCCCCACAGCTCTCACCACAGACTCTGGTTAACCAAAACCATATTCATTAAGCAAAAAAAAGATGCATTTTTTTTTTTTTAAATTAATTTACATTTTAAATATTTATTTATTTAATTGTTTTTTGACAGAGAGAGAGAGAGAGAGAGAGAGAGAGAGAGAGAGAGAGAGATACAGAGACAGAGAGAGAACTGAACTGGGGGAACTCCCCAGTTCAGCACATGGGTCCGCACGGGCCGGGGCCGGGATTCGATCCTGGGTCCCCGGAGCTGCAAAGTGAGCGCTTAACCCACTGAGCCATCCCAGCTTCCCCTGGGATGCTTTTTAAACTAGCTCCAGGCTACATAAAAGACTACTCCAGACCCTAAAGCCACACTCTTAAGAGTATCAGAGCTGGTTCTTAGCACTTAAAGGTGTTTAAAGAGTATTTTCCTAGCTCCTGAAGGCTGGTGGGTGGGAGAAAAGGTCATTTGAAAATCTTCACTGGCATTTGTTGCATACCTACTCTATGCCAGGTACTGTGCTAAATACTCTATGTACATTATAGAAATGACATACAAATCTAGCTATTTCATCAGAAAAATCACCTGTTCAGTGTAAAAAACAACAAACAGGGGAAGCCGGGATGGTCAGTGGGTTAAGCACTTGCTTTGCAGCCCCAGGGACCGAGGGTTGAATCCCGGCCCTGGCCCGTGCGGACCCACATGCTGAACTGGGGTGTGATTCTCATGTAGGAGGTCCCCAGTTTGGTTCTTGCCCCCTGGTTCGGCCCCTGGTTTGAGGGGGAGTGCCTCCCATGCGGGAGGCCCCCAGCCCAGTTCCTGCCCTGTGTGGCCCCCACCCTCCTGTGTGGAACAAAACCAAGTTGAAAACTGATGACGTACAACTATGGAGACTGCTCTGGGCTCTCCCCACCCGTCTCTGTCCCTCTCTGTCTCTGTCAAAAACAATAAAATAAATCTTAAAAACAACAACAACAACAAAAGTACCCTCAATATCCTGGTCCCCATCAGACTCTTTGGTAGGTCTGGGATGAAGGGCCTTATGTGTTTAAAAAGAATATTTTTTTAAAGATTTAATTAATTTTTTGAGAGAAGGTGAGAGAAAGAGAGAGAGAGAGAGAGAAGAGGGGAGGGACCAGAGCAGTTTCCATAGTTGCACATCATTAGTTGTGACATAGTTTAAGTCCACACAGGTGGATGTGGGGCTGTGCAGGGTGGGAACTGAATTGGGGGTCTCCCTGCATGGGAGGTGAGGACCTTTGCTGCTATCCCTATGGTTACCAGTTGCGCCCTTCAATATATATTTTATTTATTTATGTATTTTGACAGAGGAGAGAGAGAGAGAGATATACAGAGACAGAGAGAGAACTGAACTAGGGGAGCTCCCAGTTCAGAATATGGTTTCGCATGGGCTGGGGCCGGGACTCGATCCTCGTCCCCGGCGCTGCAAAGCGAGAGCCCAACCCACTGAGCCATCCCGGCTTCCCCAAGTTGCGCCCTTCAGCATATGGGGTTATGCACTGGCCAGGGCTGGGATTTGATCCCTGGACCTTGAAGTTACAAGTGCTCAAACTGTTGAGTTATCCCAGCATCCTCTAAAAAGAATCTTCCTAGATGATTATGGAAGTATCATTTTTACCTCTGATACAGTAAAAGATAACCACATTTTGCAGATGAGATAACAGATTTAGATAGGTTAAACCATTTACCCCAAATCATATAACTGCCAAGTAGTAGATTCAAATCTTGGTCTGCCTAACTTCAGAATTCATATATTTAACCATAATACCGTACAAAGAAATTAAAGGGAGAAAAGACTAGAGGAAGCCTGGAACTGCCAAGTTGCTTTTCTGAGCTGAGAAGGCTCTGTCTTAAACAAGGGAATATTCAGTACTCTAAAAAATAGAGCCAATGGTAGGGTTAATTAAGCAGGTGAGTAGGAAGAGTGCTAACATTCATTGAAATAAAACAAAACAAAATAAAATAAAACAAAACACCAACTAAAGAAAAACCCTCAAACAAACTAGGAGGAATAGGGGATGGAGAAGAGGACATTCCAAGGACTGAAACTCGATGCACAGGCCATTAAGAAAAGATTTTCTCAAATGCCAAAACTTTATTAAAATGTAAAAAAAATAAATAAAAATAAATCTGGAACTTTATGGCATTCCAGAGTCTTCTTTATCTATATTTTTCTATTAAAGCTTCTCAGCAAGCTGAAAAAGGTCAAAGCCACAGAACTTCTGTAGTGTGGAGTAGAGGTGGGCAAACAGTTATTAGTTTGGTTTTTGGCTCAAACTCAGGATACACTCAGTGAGGTGTGCATTAAGGGACCATCCAGAAATTTCTAACTTGCTCTTCCTTAGGCAAAGCAGTCCAGTCAGCAGTTAGAGTGGTTCTGGCCCCTTGGGGCAAATTCTCCTAGAAAGAATAATAAGGAAGTGTAGAAAGCCTCAGATACACAGGCTCTTGAGACAGAGCAGACTTATAATTGGCTACTAGTTTGTCACTGAAAAGTCTCATTTCTTTTTCCAAGATGGAAGTAGGGGGATGTTTCCTGCTCAGTTGTTTTAAGAGCCTGAGAATGTAGGCTCTGGAGCTAGGCAAGGGGTAAACATAGTCAGCAGACAAAAGAGCCAACAGAAACTCAAGCAGCCATAATTAGAGTACTAACTGGGTATTTTGGAATCTGGGATATAATCTGGAAGGAAGCGGCTAGAATGACTGAGGTGTGATAGCCAGCAGTGGATAGCCTGTGTTCTCCTTATGTTTAGCAGGTCTGATTGAGGACTTCAGAACCTCCCATATTGCTTGTCTTATCTAGTCTTTGTGTAACGCCCTCTGAGACACATAAAAAAACCATACCACTGTAGAGTCTAAAGATGTGATAAGGAAAAAAGTAGGTTGATTGATGGAAAGCTGGGGGCTCTCCCGAGGCTCTTGTTCGGTGGCTCTATGGAGGGCTTTGAGATGTTTCAAATTCTTTCCACTACTTTTTTCTTCAGTTGTTCCCCATTATCACTGCTTCAGTCACAAGTTACCTCCATCAGAAAGCTGAGGTACTCTGGAAAAATTTCAAGCAATATAGCATTCCCTGTGTCCAGAAAGAAACTCCAAGATTAAGGATTTTACTGGAAGTGAGTGTGTTTGCTCATACTAGAAGGGAAAGACATTTACTACTACATCAAACAAGCCTTATCCAGGTTGCAAATCCATAGTAAGAACTGCCTTTTTTTGCTCCATGCTTAAAGTGGGAGGGGAGGTGACTTTCTACATAACTCAAGAAAAGAGCTGGCCTCAGTGCCAAAACTATAGTTTTTGTATCCTCAGCTTGGTACTAAGGACACTGCTGTGCTAATGCCTGGCTGTGATCTCTAAGAAGCAGCTCAGAGATGGCTAAGATTAATGGGGTTTTGGTCCTCATTTCTCCTTGGTGGGGTTAAATTTTAAGCAAAGTTGTAGGTCTTGGGAAGTTACCCTGGAAACCTAATGCTTCAGTGGAGAGAAGGCCATGAGAAAACAAAGAGGTCTACATTAAGATCACTGCTTGGCCAGGCACATCATGGCTCACCACGTCGTGGCATATGACATGAGGAAGAAGCCCTGACCTGGGAAGCAATAATGCCTCCACATTCTCATTCTTCTGGCTTCAGTTAGGACTGTCTTCAGCTTATTCCAGAAAGAAAGGGAACTCACATAAACTAATGTCTTTTCTATCTCAGTCATTATACTAAACACTTTATATTATGTTACTTAATCCTTTTAGCAAACCTGTAGAAATGTTGGTACTTATTCTAACTTTTACAGAGAAAATTGAGGCTCAGAGTTTAACCAATGTGCCCAAGCCTACATAGTGGTGACTCCCACTGTGTCATAGGTTTCTGTCTTAGCCGTCACCTGGGCAATATTTGGCAAAGAGCCATGAAATTTAGTAATTCTGAAGACAGGCAAATTCTTCTCTGGGGATTAGGTGGTAGGCTTTCTAAACCAACTCATAACCTTGGGGGGGAAAAAATATGAACCTGGAGATCCATGAAGCTTTTTTAGACATGTGACTAAAGGTCTGCTTTAGGCAAACTCTTTAGCCCAAAAATCATGGCTGAGTCATCCACATCTCTCCAAATGCCAAAGCCTCCTACCCTTAGCCCAAGGGTTCCCTGTCCAGGTGTCACTCTAGATGAATAACTATGCATTATTTTTTTAAAGGGAGAGGGCCCAGAGCAGTCTCCATAGTTGTATGTCATCAGTTCTTGACATGGTTTCGTTCTACACAGGTAGGTGGGGGCTGCGCAGGGTGGGAACTGAACTGGGGACCTCCCGCATGGGAGGCATGCCCCCTCAAGCCAGGGGCTGAACTGGGGGGTGAGAACTGAACTGTCCCCTTGCCATGGGAAGCATACCCCACTGCATATGGATCCACATGGGCCGGGGCCAGTATTCAATCCTTGGTCCCTGGGGCTGCAAAGCAAGCGCTTAACCTGCTGAGCAATCCCAGCTTCCTAGCCATGTATTATTTTTAAAGAAATAATTCAGGCATAGAAAAAGTCTAGAGAATATAAGGAATACCTGTGTGCCCACCAAAAAGCTCAAGAAACAAATAATACAAACTGCTATGCATCTTTCTTTCTTTTCTTTTTTTTAATTAATTTTTTATTGTTTTTGACAGAGAGAGAGAGAGAGAGAGACAGAGACAGAGAGAAGGGGGAGGGCCCAGAACAGTCTCCATAGTTGCATATCATTGGTTTTTCCACATAGTTTCATTCCACAGGTGGGTGCGGGGCTGTACAGGGCAGGAACTGGGCCGGGGTCTCACCCTGGTGAGAAATGAACTGGGGGCACTCCCCAGTTCAGCATATGGGTTCGCACGGGCCGGGGCCGGGATTCAATCCTCGGTCCCTGGGCTGCAAAGTGAGAGCTTAACCCACTGAGCCATACCAGCTTCCCCAGTGTATCTTTCTTTGATCACATTTCCCTCCTTCTTCCACCCTAACAGAGGTTCTAACCACTATTTGACTTTGGTGTTTATTGCCCTTAAGCACTTTTACTACATATATCAGTAGACAATATATAGGCATTGCTTTGCATATTTTAAAATTTTATATAAATGCTATCATTCTTTTATTTTTTATATTTTTAAAAGATTTTTATTGTTTTTTGACAGAAAGACAGACAGACAGAGAGACAGAGAGAAGGTGGAGGGCCCAGAGTAGTCTCCATAGTTGATGGCATTAGTTTTCCATATAGTTTCACTCCACAGGTGGGCACGGGGTTTCGCAGGGCAGGAACTGGGCCGGGAGCCTCCCACATAGGTCCCGGCAAGAACTGAACTGGGGACAAACCCCAGTTCAGCATATGGGTCTGCATGGGCCAGGGCCAGGATTCAACCCTCGGTCTCCAGGGCTGCAAAGCGAGCGCTTAACCCACTGAGCCATCCCAGCTTCCCCTATCATTCTTTCTTTTTTTAAAAGATTTATTTTTTATTGTTTTTGACAGAGAGAGAGAGATACAAAGACAGAGACAGAGAGAAGGGGGAGGGCCCAGAACAGTCTCCATAGTTGTACATCATTGGTTTTTCCACATAGTTTCATTCCACGGGTGGGCAAGGGGATGCACAGGGCAGGAACTGGGCCGGGATCTTCACCCCGGTGAGAACCAAACTGGGGGCACTCCCCAGTTCAGCACATGGGTCCACATGGGCTGGGGCCGGGATTCGATCCTCGGTCCCCGGGGCTGCAAAGTGAGCACTTGACCCACTGAGCCATCCCGGCTTCCCCTATCATTCTTTTTTTTTTTTTAAAGATTTATTTTACTGATTTTTGACAGAGAGAAACAGAGACAGAGAGAAGGGGGAGGGCCCAGAGCAGTCTCCATAGTTGACATTAGTTTTCCGTATAGTTTCACTCCATAGGCGGGTACAAGGCTGCGCAGGGCAGGAACTGGGCCAGGAGCCTCCCACATAGGTCCCGGCAAGAACTGAACTGGGGCATACCCCAGCTCAGCATGTGGGTCTGCATGGGCCGGGGCTGGGATTCGATCCTCGGTCCTCGGGGCTTCAAAGCGAGCGTTTTACCCACTGGGCCATCCCAGCTTTCTCCCTATCATTCTTTATGACCCATCTGCAACTTGCTTTTCCCCCCTTCAATATCGTATCTGAGATTTAGCCATGTTAATTCATGTAATGAGATCTAATAGTTGAAATATCTCACCTTCTTCCTGTCTCTGGTCCCTCTTATTCTTGGGTCCTCTAATTAAAATGTAATGACTCCAATAAGCAGGCTGACCATGTCCTCCTTTTAGTTCTATGTGCTTCCCTTCACTACATAAAGATTTAGTGATGGAAAATATCTCCCTCCTAAGAAATCTAGTAAGTTCTTATATTCTCTAATCAGAGGCTAAGGAAAAGAAGGGTTTGGGGGGGGGGGGGATCAAAGTAAAGATGTAATGACCTGAAAGAATTAAGCTTTAGTATTCTCCACGTAAGAATATGGGTTTAGTTCAAATGGTACAAAGGTAGGGAATGAATCAAAGTCCTAGGGAGCCCCTTAAGTCCAGGGGATTTTCCCAAAGTTTCATAATTTGGTGCTTTCAAGAGTGTGATTGAATTCTTTTAACACATGAACAGAATTCTTTTAACAATTATGCTCTTTTGCAACTCTAATTACCATAGACTAATTTATGTGTAAGGGAGTTCACTTTTATATTTAACTTACCCATTTGTTAATATTTTGTTTCATTTTTTACTTGGATAAATAATGTCTACAAGTAGAGTTTTCCAGAGGGTTCATGGGTGACACATCTGAACCCAGGAGTATTTTTGATGATTTTATATTTCAATCATAACTTAAGCAGCTATAGAATTCTTAGGCCACAATTGTTTTCCCACCCAAATTTCTAAATGTTCTCCTGGCCTTCCAATGTTGCCATAGATATGTCTGAGGTCAACCTGATTTTCTCCCTTTTAGATGACTTAATGGTTTTATTCTTTCAGTTCTATGTGCCTTGAGATTTTGCAAAAGGAGGGTTTGCCATTTCTGCCTTGGTTCACCCACTCCCTATTCCTTATGCTGGTTGAATCTTGGTGTTCTCTTGAATACAATCTAAATTTCACTGTGGTTGGCAGATATTCTTTAGTGTATATACGGATATATGGAAGTTATTTAGGTTTCTATGCATGGAGCTTCCTTTTCTAGTTTTGTTTTTATTTTGGTGAGTTTCAGGAATGAAATATTCATTCAATAATTTTTTCTAGAAGTAGACAGGGCTTTCGTAACAGACATAGTCAATTATAGTACCAGGAATCTCTGCTTTTCATTCAGTAAATACTTATGAGGTATCTAGTATATAAAAAGCATTAGGAATTAATAAATACAAATACATATGAAAAATATTTCTGTATTTAAGGAATGTATAATCTAGTTGATGAAAAAAGAAAGCTGCAGTAAGTGTCATGTGAGCATAAGTCAAGTGTTACAGGTACACAAGGAACACAGAAGTAGGGGAAATAATTTTTGGCTAGTACAATTCAAGAAGGCTGCATATAGGATTTGGAATATGAATTGGACCTTGAAAGATGGGTAAGTTTTCTACAGGTAAATATCTCTAGAGAGAGGCAATTCAGGCAGAGTGTATGTCAGAAATAAAGGGTAAAGGACCCAGTAGGCAGGCCAGTCAGTTGAGTGTAGGTAAAGAGGACACTAAGGGTAATAATGAGAAGCAGTTTTATCTTGTTTGGTTCTGAGAGCTGCACGTGCTGCCTCCAGAAAGCCTGGAAGATCTAGGTGAAAACTAGTTCCCTGGTTTGCCTGTGTGTGAAGCTGCCTAGATGGTGACTTGGGTCATCCACCTTAGACTAGGAGAAAATGCAGATGATGCTCAGGACCAGAGGGCCAAAGATGCACAACACAGGACTGACACTGAAGTTTTGACAGTGAAGTCTTCATTAGACTTTGGATTGCTGAGCATCAGCTGTCATATAAATTGGAAGTGTTAGAGAATGAGAAAGACAAGCAGGAGCCTTCTCTGCATAGTCTCGCCTACACCTTTCCCAAGGTGGTCCTATTAGCATCCCTCACCTTGGGCAGGTGTCCAGAAAGTGTCAGTCACTCACCACTGCTGGTAGAGACAAGCAAACCAAGTATATGAGAAACTCCCTCTGGGCTAATTCATGTTCCTATTCTATCATTCAGTCCAGATGTAATCAAAGCAGAGTAATCAAGTCTCACATGACTGAAATTTAATTGCCTTTCCCAAATTTACCATAAGTAATTAAAACTAAATGACCTGAAAATAATGGGAAAAAGTTCATATGGGATTCAGGATATCTGATTTTATCACCAGGAGCTAATTTGCAGGGTTGGGTAATCCCTAATGGCCTTCCTGGTCTTTAGCCTCATGAGAGCTATAGCTTTACCTCAAATTTTTTAGGTGCAAAAATAGCAGCAGCTGCCACCTAAACCTTTATTGTTTCCCCAGCTAGAAAACTTATTAGGCCTTCCAGTTTATACCTCTTCCAAAACAGCAGTTGACTTTGAGATATTATGTGAGGCATTTTCTATGACCACCTCTCATATAAGCAAGCTGGAGTTTCTTAGGAAGCGTTGGTTTCCTCACCAAGTCTCTTCATATCGATTCAGGACACTAACACTGGACTTTAAAGAGGTGCTAGAGAGTGGCTGCTTTGCTGCCCATCCACAGGAAGGGAGGGAGGGAGAATTTTCTTATTAGAGCAAATGGGAAAGTTATGACACTGTCTTTCCTAGAAGGTCTAAGGCAGGCATGTCCAACCTGCGGCCCAAGACAGCTGTGAATGAGGCCCAACACAGATTTTTAAAACATGAGATTTTTTGTGACCTTTTTATTTTTTTTAGCTCATCAACTATTGTTAGTGTTAATGTAATTTATGTGTGGTCCAAGATAATTCTCCTTCCAATGTGGCCCCGGGAAGCCAAAAAGTTTGACACAGCTGATTTAGAACATTCCTTTTGTCAAGCCCATGTGGTTCTACTAGTTTTCTTTTTAAAGACTTATTTTACTGTTTTTGACAGAGACAGAAACAGAGAAAGACTGAGAAAAGGGGGTGGGCCCAGAGCAGTTTCCATAGTTCAGTGTCATCAGTTTTTTCAACATGGTTTGTTCCACTCAGGTGAGCGGGGGCTGTGGAGGGCAGGAACTGACTGGACTGGGGGCCTTCCACATGGAAGGCACACCCCCTCGAGCCAGGGGCTGAACTAGGGGGTGAGGACTGAACTGGGGGGCTCCCACATGGGAAGCACACCCCAGTTCAGTATGTGGGTCCGCCAGATCCAGGGCCGGGACTTGATCCTCAGACCCCAGGGTTGCAAAGTATGATAAGTACTTAACCCACTGAGCCATCCCAGCTTCCCCAGTTCTACACATTTTTCAAGATTTAGCTTAACGGTCATTTCCTTAGTTAAGTCTTTTCTGACCTTCTCCTCCTTTGTGAACATACAGATTTATACCAGAGTGCTTATAATTTCTTATTGCATAAGTTTCTTGAGGGAAAATACCGAATCTTATGTAGTTTTGTGTGTTCAGTTACCTAGCACAGTTCAGCAGAGTGGGTCCTTATGTGTTTGATGAAGGAGTGAAATACTTGAGACAGATCTCTATAATCAGTGATGTGCTAGAGCCAGCTTGTTTCACTTGGGAAAGCTGATTATTAGCATCTCTTCCCAAATCAGTGTTTAGTGATAGTGGGAGAATTTACACCATGGAAACTGGCAAATGTTAAAAATGAGACCACTTATTTTTTTCCTTTAGAGAGCTAGTTGTTAACAATTTATCAGCACACCACTGGTAATTTATCAGCAGTGCACCACAAAATTACGACTTTTTTTGGCATTTAAAGTTATACATACATGAAGTTTTAAAGCAAATCATCCTGAAGGTTTTATTATGAAAAGCAGCACTTCCCGTTCCTTCTATTCATTTCCCTCTTCAACATCTTTTTGCTGAATATTTCAATATTTATTTCCATGTTTCCAAATAATAACATGCTGATATTACTGCTTGATTTTTCAGTTTTAGGCTTTATCAATAATAGACTTCCCTTAAGAAAATATGAGCACTTAGCTCTCCTTTCTCCTTCTCTTCCCACTTTCCATTTCTATCTCTCATCCTTTTAATACAGTTACGGTAGTTATAGGCATAATTTTGGTCAACAGTTAGTGTTTACTTTATTATGAGTATGTAAATTCTATTTCATAGTGGAGCCACACAGCAAACTATGGTGCCTCTTCCTTTCCTGTACAACTCTTTAAATAAAATTAATAAGTGCTTTTTTTTTAAACTTTTTGTTTTTAAAGATTTATTTTATTGTTTTTGACAGAGACACAGAGACAGAGAGAGACAGAGAGAAGGAGGAGGGCCCAGAGCAGTCTCCATAGTTATACGTCATGGGAGGCACGTCCCCACAAGCTGGAGGCCAAACCAGGGGCCTCCCACATGGAAAGCTTGCCCTGGCAAGAACCAAACTGGGGGCCACACTCTAGTTCAGTATATGGGTCTGCATGGGCCAGGGCCAGGATTCAATCCTTGGTCCCCAGGGCTGCAAGATGAGCGCTCAACCTGCTGAGCCATCCCGGCTTCCCTTGGATAGATTTGCCAGAGAATATCCTCCAAACATTTGACTGAAGTCTTTAGGCCTGGCTGCCAGGGCTCTGGAAGTCAGTCAGGTAGTGTGGGCTTGGGAAAAAATAAAATCTTAGTGGCCAATATCCCTATGGTATCCAACTTTCCTGGTTTTTTATTATAGTACTTCTTCCCTCAATCCTGTCTATTATCTTCCATCAGTCACTCTTCCTAAAGAGCAAAGGCTTAACCTTTACCTCTACCCCTATGGAGCTCCTCTGTCTATAATGCTTCTTACACTCACTGGCAATTGTGAGAGGTAATTATACTTTCATTGGCCTTGCAGTCTTCCCCTATCCTTCTCTCTTGTCAGTTTCTGGGCATAGAAATCAAGAGATATCAGAGCTAGAAATCAATGTCAGGCTGATCCAGCCTAGTTTTTTTCAAAATTTGTTTCCTAGATCTGCTTCACATCCTATAGGAAGGACAAATGCCCCTTCCTTACTGTATTTGAAACCACTGGGCTTTTATCAGTTTTGTTTTTTGTTTTTGTTTTTTTTAATATTTATTTATTTAGACAGAGAGAGAGAGAGAGAGACAGAGACAGAGACAGAGAGAGAACTGAACTGGGGGAGCTCCCAGTTCAGCATATGGTTCCGCACGGTCCGGGGCCGGGATTCGATCCTCCGTCCCTGGCGCTGCCAAGTGAGCGCTTAACCCACTGAGCCATCCCTGCTTCCCCTTTTATCAGTTTTAAATCTTGAGTTTCTGAATAAAATTTATCTTAAGAAAAAGTCTGCAACCCTTTAAAATAAGTTGGGAAACCATTGATTTGGTAATATCCTTCCTCTCTTCTATTACCTATGCTTCCTTTTTATACAAGGAAAAACCTAAGGTCTATGCAGAGAAAGAATCCTATTAAGCATCATTCAAGTTTTCATATTACAAGCTCAGGCTGTTCATAAACCAAGATTTTAGGACACTATGAGATCTCAAAATGGGGGAGATTCTCTATAACTTGTAACTGAGAAGCTCTTCCTCAGTAACAGTGTGTTGCTTATATGTCCATTCCTCTTAGGCCTCCGCCTTTTTCAGGAATGCTCTGGATACTGAGATAAGGGAAGGTGACCCTTAGATATTGCTACAGTGTTATTCCAGCACTGCCAGTGGCCCACTACTGTGGCCATATGATCAAGTAGGACATAAAAGCAAGAGAAGGCAGTTTCTTCCAGGACCACAATTGTCACAAGTGTGAGGAGACTACTGGAAATACTTTCAGAGATCATTTCATTACAGAGCCAAAACCAAGATCTCAAAGGGCCTAGATCAAGCTTGTCCAACCTGTGGCCTGGGATGGCTTGAGATGTGGCTCAATTCATAAGCTTTCTTGAAATAGTATGATATTTTTTTGTGATTTTTTCTTTTTTAAGCTCATCAGTTATTGTTAGTGTTAGTATATTTTATGTGTGGCCCAAGACAATTCTTCTTCCAGTGTGGCCCAGGGGAGTCAAAGGGTTGGACAGCCCTGGTCTAGACACTATTCATCCTTTTCCTTTTCTTCCCCTCCCCAAGCTGAGCCCTTTCCTAGACTGTAATGGCCCCCAAAACCTCCTGGGGACCAGGGGCTTTGCCTCAAGTGTGCACAGGGGGAGACATACCCTTCCTCCACGGTGACTGAATTCATGAGAAGGCAATTGGTGATAGTCACTCTATCTCTTATGACACAGGATGAACCAATGACCGAGCACTTAATGGATGACTTTTCTCCAAACTGTGTATCTGGCCCAATGAGACAGTCAACTCCAACCTGCAAAAGGCAAATATAAAGTCTTGTCCATTCATCTCAACCAACTGCAAACCAATCCCTCAGATTCCTTGAGCTAGGGTCTAATGGAATCTTTCCCCAGAGATACTTCAGCAAGAGGGACCATTATCAGTTCTTCTCAGGGCCACAAGGTTATATAATACCTCTGAGACCAGCTCAAACTTACACTCATGCACTTATGTGTATAGATGTTCTTTCTTGAAGAGAGTACTGGTACTTAAATTAGAGTAAAATGAGGGACAGAGATGGAAAGTTCCTGTGTCTGAGTCCCAAAACTATAATGAACCTTCCTTATAAGGTTTGTGTAGCTGAGATCAGCACCTGTCCAATCAATCTTCTAGAATGCCTGGGCTAGAAGGTGAGATTTTATAACCAGAACCCAGTTGGAATTTTCCTGGGGCTAATGAGGGCCAGGGCTTGAGAGCCTAATCCAGCTTCACAAGGACAAGCCTCAACGCACTCAGAGATTGTCCCATACCTGCCCTGACCAAGTTAGCGCTTACCAAGTGTTTGCTGACAATCTGGGCTGATGAATGGACCAGCGATTCTTCTGGACAGAGAACAGGTAGCAATTTGGGCACCTTGAGGAAAGAGGTTTGGTCACTAAAGTAAGATCAGAAAACAACTGAAAGCACCTTAGGTGGAACCCAATGTCCAGTTATATATGTGGGGAGTTTTTAGCCACAGCTTCCTGTCTGGATGAGGCAGAACAGGAGCCTGCTACATTTACCCTAAGACAAAAATTGTCTATGCAGCAGCTTCTAGATGGCCTTAGCCTCAGTTTTCTCATGGAGAGTATCCTCCCTGAAAGTAATGTCATGATCCTCAGCTGGGAGGTGGTGAGACAGGCCTTTGAGATACCTAGGCAGCACATGGGAGAGGAGGCCCAATGACAGCAAGGAGCATCCTGAGTCTTGACTATAGTCATCCTAGGTTCCTGCTCACCTCCTGGACCATGATGGCCATGCATGAGGTGAGGATGGGAGCAATGTTAGACAAATTCCATAATCAGGACAGACCTGAGAAGGCATCCATGTTCTTTTTTGCCAAAATAAAACATTAAAGTTTCCACCATTCTCTATCCAATATAAGAAAACTGAAAAGGTTATGGGCATGGACAGTTTTAGCTCCAGACCCGTTAGGAAGGCATGGATAGTGTGCCTATCTATGATTCTTCAGCATGGGCAAAATGCTGACCAGAGTACTGTGTATAGTGGACACATTGGCTGAGGGAGGCCTTGTCAGGAGTGGCTACACTGGTAATATAAATGCTAATCCCTCAGTCCCTATCCCTGAGATCTCCTCTATTCTACTCAGTTAAGGCCATTTAGGCCTGTCCACTGTGCAGCCTCAGGCTATCTATGGACCTGCTTTCTGACCAGCCTGACAGACGTTAGTCATAGAACTGAAGAAGAAGAACTAAAAATCAAATTAAGGGAGCTTCCTAATAGCTCTGACATTAAGTGGGGCTAACTTTACCCAGGACTGCTTAAACTCTCTGGCTTGGATTCCCTTGGATTTATAACCAATCCAGTTGAGGACAGTGTGAGGTCTGGGGCTGGGGCTATATCACCATATGTATGGTGTATGGGTCTTGAAGATTCCTAAGCCATGTTTTCTTCAGGGACTCAATCCTAATCCTAATTTTCAACAATTATCTTTCATCACTCTACCTGACCTCTCCACCCCTACCCCTCAGCTTACACTTGCATTGAGTTTTCACAGGGTTTTACCAGGAACTAAATGTTAACAGCTAATCTTTTCATCATCTCATCCCTGTTGTCCTTGAATGCCACCCCAATGCAGTTGCCTCAATCATCTATCATTTTCTATTTTCATTTTTTTTTTTTGCCTATTATATTTTGTTTCATTAATATTTTTTCTTTATTAATTGTTAAATGTATTGGAGTGACATTGGTTGGTAAAAATTACATAGGTTCCAGGTGTACAATTCTACATTACATCGTCTATGTATTGCATTATGTGCTCACCACCCAGAGTCAGTTCTCTTTCCATCATCATATATTTGATGATCCCCTCTTTTCATTTTAACCCTTACTGCTCTGTGTTTCTTTTCCTTGTCTCATCATCCCTCCCTCCTAAAATCTTCCTTCTGTTCTTGCTACATAATAAAAAGCTCTTCCATATGCTCAGCCTCTTCACTGTCCCTCTCTCCATCCCTTAACTAAACTAAATCCTGGCTTGTCTTTCAAGGCACTGCTTCCTCTTCAACAGAAGCTACTAATTTTCCATATCTCATAAACCTCAAGGTTAAGAGAAGGGGTTAGCAAGACACCTTACTGTCTAATGTTGTTTCCAGATACTTCTCTCTCATAGACATTCTTTCCTTGAGGCTTTGCCATCTGGCTACTCTAAACTCTATTCCTTTACTTTCATAGGAAAGCCTCCTCCATGTGTCTATCTTTGCCTCATGACAGTAATGATTATACAGTATTTACCTGCTTGTTTATAAAGTACTGGGAGATGTCCACATGCTGAGCAGAATAGGAGAAACCTGTTGAACCTAGAGGCTATAAATTAGCCTCCTGGAGATCTTAGCCTTCCCTTGGAGTCACAGAGGCTCTGCCTCTATAGACCAGGCCCTATGCTTTCACTTGTGTTGTACTTGGGTACCACAACGGTCTCCCCTGACATGCCAGGTCTTGATCAACCTTGGGAATGAGAGGGAATCTGAACATATCACTGCATACCTAATGAAGAAATAAGACAAAAGACTCAGTCTGTTTCTGGGGTAGAAACTCTTCTAAACACATCGTCTCACCTGTCTGTTTGCTTCTATGTAGAGTCCCAGGGTGTTTACTCGAAAGCAGAGTCCCTCTTTCATGATGTGGACATAGCAGCGTACCTGTGACCTGGACAAATCTTCCCACCTATCTCCTCGACAGGCATTCCAGCAGGCATCATAGGGAGCAAAGGGCAGTATATTGCCTTCTTTTATGAAACTGTAAATATCTTTAGAACAAACAGCCAAATTGAGCAAGTGAACAAGAGAGATGACAAAAGATATGGACTCAGTCAACTTTTGGAAGAGGGTACACCTCACACCTCCCCCTGGAACTCATCCATGCAGCATGGACCCTGGGGAAATCCCACTAAAACCTGAATGACTAAGTCAAATTAAAAGAGGCAATATGCTTTCTTATACATTTGAAATATTGTATTATATGAAAATGCTTACCCAGGGCTCAGGGAGTGGTGTCAGTGAGCCTGTCTTGACTGTTGGCTAGACAAGAATCTGTTGCCTAGAGATTGGTTTCTTGGCCTGGGCTAAGCCACCCATCGACTCTTTTCAAAGGTGCTGTTACCTCTAATGTAGTGCACCAACCCAAGTACTGACCTAAGGACTTAAGCTCCTTTTTTTTTAGATCCTCCTCTTTTTCTTCTTGTCCTTGTTGTGAGGAAGCTGAGGAGAACTGTTTTCTTACTAGGTATGGAATCAGTTCACTCCGGATGGAAGTGATTGACCTAAGAAGAAAGAGTGGTCAAATATGAGAAATCTAACTGTCTGGATCCCATAAACAACCAAACAGCCAAATTGAGCAAGTGAACAAGAGAGATGACAAAAGATATGGACTCAGTCAACTTTTGGAAGAGGGTACACCTCACACCTCCCCCTGGAACTCATCCATGCAGCATGGACCCTGGGGAAATCCCACTAAAACCTGAATGACTAAGTCAAATTAAAAGAGGCAACAGGAATAAAAACTCTGCATGCAAGGAAAAGCCAACTTCATTCTGGTCATGCCACTTTGTGACTGATAGAGATCAAAAGTGACATGGATTGGACAGTTCTGAAGAAGCAGCAGATCTAAGTTCTCTGTCAGCTTCAAGCTGGAAGTAGGAGGATAGTGCACTAAATATGGGAATCCCTTTCCCTGATCTATGCAGAAAACAGTCTTTCACAAAGTTCCAGCTACATGGTATATGTGTGAGTGAGCATGTGTGTGTATTTTAACATGGTGCCTTGAATTAATTGGCAATAACTCAAGAGAAGGCAGAATGCTCGGGTCTTCTAAAGATTTATTTTTATTGTGTTTGACAGAGAGAGAGAGAGAGATACAGAGCCAGAGACAAAGAGAAGGGGAGGGCCCAGAACAGTCTCCATAGTTGCACATCATTGGTTTTTCCACATAGTTCCATTCCACAGGTGGGTGTGGGGCTGCACAGGCCAGGAACTGGGCCGGGGTCTCACTCCAGTGACAACTGAACTGGGGGCACTCCCCAGTTCAGCATATAGGTCCGCATGGGCCAGGGATGGGATTCGATCCTTGGTCCCCGGGGCTAAAAAGTGAGCGCTTAACCCACTGAGCCATCCCGGCTTCCCCTGCTCAGGTCTTCTGAAAAATGTTGTTTAAAAAACATTATAGGGGGGGAAGCCGGGATGGCTCAGTGGGTTAGGCGCTCACTGTGCAGCGCCGGGGACCGAAGATCGAATCCCGACCTGTGCGGACCCACATGCTGAACTGGGAGCTCCCCCAGTTCAGTTCTCTCTCTCTCT
>PVKE010029446.1:0-20246 GCA_004027555.1 Craseonycteris thonglongyai | reverse complement strand
ATGTATTGTCTGGGTGGGCGGAGATCACAGTGTCAGGCTGTCAGAATTCTAGGAATTTATGACCTTGGCAAATTCCCAGAATGCATTAAACTATTGCTAGAAAGTTTTGTCTTCTACAATCGCTTCAAAGTCCATGGTACACGGAATTCCACCCCAGACATTGTGAGCGATCGACGATCGACCAAAATTGGCCTCGCGAATTCCACTCCAGACATTGCGAGTGATCGATGATCGACCAAAATTGGCCTCGCGATGGACCAGTCGACCACAATTGACCGGTCGACTGCGATCAACTTGTTGGCCACCCCTGCTCTAGAGGATGCCCTCTGTGATCTAGATTTGTCATTGTCATCTTCTGCTGTACTGTCTTCTAGTTTACTCTTTAGTTCAAGAATCAACAATATATGGCCAGTGGGCTGAAAAATCTGGTTTGCAATCTATTTTTGTATGGCTCATGAGCAAATAATGGTTTTTATATTTTTAAATGATTGGAAAAAAATAAACAAGAACAGTGTTTTGTTACACATGAAAATTTTAAAATTTAAATCAGTGTTCATAAATAAAGTTTTATTGGGACACAGCTACATTTATTCATTTTTGTATTGTCTATGACTGCTTTCACATACAGTGCAAAATTGAGTCACTGAGACAAGAAACCGTAAAATATTTGTTATCTGGTCCTTTACAGAAACAGTACCAACCCCTGCTCAAGTCAGTTAGAACTTACAATAGCTCCATTTGTGTACCATTCTATTTCACACCTCAGTAGTTTTATTATGTTGTTTCTTTGCCTGACTAACTCAATTTTTTATAATAGTTTTATTGAGATATAATTTACATATGACACAATTCACCCATTTAAAGTTTATTGTTCAGTGGTTTTTAGTATATTCATGGAATTGTATAGTTATCACCACAGTCAGTTTTAGAACATTTTTATTATGTTTACAAAAAACCCCACCCCCCATTAGGAGTCATTCCTTATTTTCCTAATGTCCTCCCCCTAGCCCTAGACAACTACCAAGTCTACTATCATCTCTATAGATTTGCCCATTCTTGATATTTCATATAGATTGAATCATACAATATGTGGTGTTTTGTGACTGGCTTCTTTCACTTAACATGTTTTTAAGGTTTATACATATTCTAGCAGGTATTAGTACTTCATTTTCTTTAATTGCTGATCAGTATACCATTGTATGGATATACCATGTTTTATGTATCCATTCATCAGTTGATGGACATCTGGGTTGTTTTTACTTTTTGACTATAATGAGTAATGCTGTTGTGAATATTTGTGTATAAGTTTTCGTGTAGTCCTGTCTTTCTATTTCTCTTGGTTATATACCTAATCTCTTCTTTCTTCTTTAAGAATTGACTTTGGGGTCATCTCTTTGATAATCCTTTCTTAGTGTCCTAGGCTGGGTTAAATGTTCACTATCTATAGCTCTGATAACACTCTAATGGTGCACAATACAGTATATTGATATTATCTGTTTGCATGTCTATTCCTCTACTCCGCTAAGTTTCTGGACAGCAGCATTAATGCCTTATTTGACGTTGTGTCAACTGCAAACAGTGCAAAAATTCACTTAATATTTGTTGAACTAGAAAAACTGCAAAACAGTCTATGCATTAGAATGAAAATAAACTTTTGTTATTTTTTCTGTCTTATGTGTAATATATTGTTAGTCTCTTGGAACATGAATTGAGATAACTGATCTTGAATTTATCTTTTCTCAAGGCCTGCAAAGAAAACAAAAAAAGGTGCCAAAGAAAAATCATCAGATGAAAAAAAAGATGAGATAGAAAAAATAAAATCATATCCCTTTATGGAAGGTGAACCTGAAGATGATGTCTACTTAAAACGCTTATACCCAAGGCAGATCTATGAGGTGGAGAAAGCTATTCACTTACTTAAAAAATTTCAAATTCTGGACTTTACAAATCCAAAGCAAGGTGTTTATCTTGATTTGACACTGGATATGACATTGGGGAAGAAGAAGGTATGTAGACTCAATTAAGATAAATTTATTTGTGAACAGTGGCTGTATGAATTGCCCTTTCTTAATTTTTAAAAAATTCTTGTCTCCTATAGTAATTTTTAAGAAATCTTATGCTTTCTGTACTTTATCATGAAAAATGTTTGTTTAATTTTCCAAATATAAAATATAATGTTAAGCATACTCTGCATAATTCATTTTCACTGGTATAAATTTCAACAAAAGCAGTGTTAAAATTGAACCATTGGCTTTTTTGAGCCACCTCTTCTTGTTCAAGGCCTGCTTCCATCTATTGGAAGTGTACTTGCCCTTCTCTTTCAATAAACTATTTTACCACTGTAAAAAAAAAAAAAAAAGATTGAGGCATTACTATAACCTTGCAAAATTGCCTAGGCTGCCTTGGTGTTAAAATTTCATCTCTGTAGATGAAGCCTTTAGATTAGTTTAGTGGCCTTCAGATGTTTCCTTAGAGTCCTGGGTTGGGACTAAGTTTGCATGGGTGGGGTGCCAAACTCCTCACTTGGCATTAACCAGAACCTCTCTGCTTCATCTGTTTATATATTGCAGTTCCATGGAAGACTTTGTTTATAAAGCTCTAAAAGCAGGAAAAACAGTAGTTTAGGATTGAGGTCCCTTTTGGTTTTAAGTTTTGTAAGCTTCTCACTTAAGAAATCTGATTTTCTTAGAAATATTTTAATTTTTATTCTGGGGATGTCTTTTTTTGGTTAAACTAGATGGTATACATTTTTAAATGCAATTGCACAACCTCAATAATAACAATAATAATTGAGCATTAGGAGGGGGCAGTACAGTAGTGTCTAAGTTCTATGGAGTCAGAGAGTACAGTACAGGCCAGAATCCACTTATTTGCTCTTTAATGTCGGGCTTCTTGTTTAACCTCTTTTTTCATCTCTTTATAAAGGGAGATAAAATATATAATTCATAGGCTTACAGCAAAAGATAAATGAGATACTGCATGTAGAGGACTTGGTACTCATATGTGTTTAATAATAGCCATGAAGATTTCCTGAAAACTTTTTACATATCAGGCACAAAGCTAAATGCTTTGTATGTGTTTTCTTATTTAATCCTATAATTATGTCAGAAGAGGAAGCTGAGCAACAAAAAATGAAGTAACCTGTTCAAGGTCAGAGTAGGCGGTTCAGTTAGGATTTGAGCCAAGGTCTGTCCTATTTCTTAGTTCTTATTTATTAGAAACAGTTTATACTAGCATCAGTGTTACTATCAGTTAGTTTATTTAAAAAATGTTGTGGTGTCTAAGGTGATCAGTTTCTTAGTCAATCATTAATGTAGTTCATGAAGAAGTCTTAGGGGACCACAAACTTTATTTCATAAATGCAATAATGTTGTAAACTAATAACATTGAAAGGGTACTATTGTCTTTCTAAGATATTTTTTGTTCTTGATAGACTGCTAATACAGCAAGCCAGTTTCATGTAGGGGACGCTATTATTATGATTGCTTGCCATTGAAAAATTTACTGAAACCAGTTGTAACATGTTAATGGCAAAGGCATGCCAGTAAATAAAACTGAGTTGCATGTCTGATATAAAGTATACTTAAGAGTTTGTGTCTTCTTGTCTAAAAAGAAATCCTCAGGGGGTTATCTCTACTCAAAATAAAGTTTTATTTGTTTTTTTAAAGATTTGCTTTATTGTTTGAGAGGAGAGAGAGAGAGAGAGAGAGAGAGAAGTGGGAGGGCCCAGAGCAGTCTCCATAGTTGTACATCATTTGTTGTGACATGGTTTCATTCCACACAGGTGGATAAGGGGCCTTGTGGGGCAGGAACCAAACTGGGGGCCTCCTGCATTGGTAGTGAGAACTTTGCCACCATCTGGCAGTTACTAGTTGTGCCGCAGTTCAGCATATGGGTTAGCAAGGGCCGGGGTCTGGATTTGATTCCGGACTATGTGGCTGCAAGTCAAGCACTCAACCTGTTGAGCTATCCTAGCATCTCTCAAAATAAAGTTTTTTAAAAATATAATCTTTCAATCAGTTTTAGTTAGGGAAGAACCCCCTTTTTTCTATCTTTCTTCCAAACCTTAAGACTGTACCAAAAGTATGGAGCTAGAACTTGTTTCTATGTGAAATCTCTTTAAGAGATCTGAGTCACTGGCCTGGACAGGTCCTTGCCCAAAGGACTGAACAAATTAGTTGTGAGGCACAATAGAATCTCCATCCAAATTGGGTGCCTCAAATGCATGCCACTGTTTACTTCGCATTTTCCATTGGCTTCCGAAATATATCTGAAAGTGGTTTAGGTTTTCCAAAATAGACCCACTTAGAAGAGCCTTTCAAGCTTGGCATTCTGTGTTGGAATTAGGGTTAATGTCATCTGATTAGAAGCAAGGATGGAGATTAGGGGTGACCTACTGAGCATATCAGCTGGATTATTATCTATTGTTCAATATATGCAGTTGCATTCATATCTTCCTTGATGATGGCAAAAAATTTGCCTGTTCTTTTGAATTTAATTCAAGGTGGCAAACATTTATTGGCATTCATCATGGGGAAAGTATTGTACTAGGTGCTGGGGAAGATATGGATATGCAGGCACATCTCTTAATATATGAAAGACTGCGATGAATGATGTAGAAAAGAAGCCAAGTGCCATGGGAGTAGGGAGCTGGGAAGAGCAATTTAGATTTTCATTATGGTTTCTTGCAAAAGAAATATAACCTCTTATGTGTAAAATTGTATTTAGTGAATAATTTTGGATTAATGAGAGGACATGTGGTAGAATTAAAACATTAAAAACAAAACATGTTAGTTCTGTTTTTTATAGATGTGAGAGAGAAGAAAAGATGAATGAATGTTTCATAAGTAATTTTCCATTGTTACGTATTTAGAAAAAAGTGGAGCCATTTGCCAGTGTTCTTAGTTTTCCATACCCATTCACTTCAGAAATCAATAAAGTTGCTGTGTTTACAGGGGTGAGTAACCTTTATCAACTTTTTGTATCCTTTATTTATTTTTTTTATATATAGCACATTAGTCAGGGATTAAAACAACTGAATGAATGAGTAATTAGAGAAAATTCTAGCATTCACCTCTTATTTTCCTTATTTGTAGTTCAAAGCAGTAAAACGACTCATTTGAAATTATTTCAGTGTGAGAATGAGCTAAACTAGAACATTAACTTCATTAATGTTGGTCTACTACATTACTGTTTTTCACGTGAAACTGAAGAGAAGTGTAGAATTCTACTAGCTCCTGCTTCTTACTCAAACTCCTCTTCTAACAACAAGAATACAATTATTTTAAAGCTTACTTAGTACTATGAAGACAGAAACCACAGTTTTAAAAATATTTAGTTTGGAAAAGAAAGTCAAGGCTATAACAAATATAGTAATAACAACATTTTTTACAGTGTATTTATGAATTTGTTTTGTAACACAAAACTTGAGTAACTAAGAGAGTAATACATTTTTGTGGTAAAACCAAATGTTATAAATGGAACAGAGAGAGAAAATAACTAATACTATGAAGTTTTCTTTTTAATTTTCAGACAACAGGCTAAATTTTGTTTCTGTCATTTCCTAAAACATTTTTCTTCTTCCATATTGGTTTGAGAAAATGTCTTCATTTAAGTTAGCAAAACTAAATGTATCTTAAGCTTTTAGTCTTGGAAACTGATGCACTAATGGCATTGGAGGTTTAGGCGTAGGTTGAATTACTTGGTAAGTTCCTAATGCCATTTTAATGTATTTCCTCATGTTACAGGGAACACCTCAATCACCTACAAACTAAAGTAGTTCTGGATGTAATATTTGTGTAAAAAGCACAATTTTTATTTTAAACAGCAATATTATTTCTGACAAAATACTTGAAAGAAGACTGAATTTGTTTAAAGATTGATGTTTATGCTATTGTATTTTGGTAGAATGCATCGGAGATTAAAATAGCAGAAGAAAATGGAGCTGCATTTGCAGGAGGAACTAATCTGATTCAGAAGGTACAAAGTTGTTTTCACGTTTATTGGTTATAGAAATTGTTCTGCTTTGCCATCCATTGATTTATTACATGTGGAACATAACCACTATACCCATGTCTTTGATAAATGGTTGTTAGTAGAGCTTTGTAGAATAGGGTAAAATTTTCCTACTCTTTTGAGTATCAAAATCAAGCTAAGAAAAAGAACTATTCAGGCAGTCTGATATTATTTATGCTTGATTTATATTGTGGTATTTTGTTTTTTTCCTTGCTTTTTATATGTTTGTGAGAGTTTTGTGGATAGATTGGAAGGGGCAATATGACTCTTTATGATTTTGAATGCGAGATTTATTTATTTTTATTGTTTTTGACAGAGAGAGAGAGATACAGAGACAGAGAGAAGGGGGAGAGCCCAGAACAGTCTCCATAGTTGCACATCATTGGTTTTTCCACATAGTTTTGTTCCACAGGTGGGCGAAGGACTGCACAGGCCAGGAACTGGGCCGGTGTCTCACCTGGTGAGCACTGAACTGGGGGCACTCCCCAGTTTAGCATATGGGTCTGCACAGGCCGGGGCCAGGATTTGATCCTCGGTCCCCGGGGCTGCAAAGTGAGTGCTTAACCCACTGAGCCATCCCGGCTACCCGGAATGTGAGATTTAAAGTGAAACCCAAAAGGTAGTACACACATGGCTATCTCTATTCATGTTTTGAAGATCACAGTGTTTTGCTTTTTTGGAGTGAAAAGTCTGATTAACTTTATTAGATTATAAAAGGTAGTATCTGACCTCTGTAATAAGGTACTTTTGTTTACTCTTAACTTTAAATACCCCATCCCCCACTTCCTTCCCCTTAGTTCAGAGTGGCAGAGGCTTAGCATGGAGTCAACAAATGATTATGTAGCCTGCCTTGAGAAAACAACAAAGAATTTGTGGAGCCCACTTGAAACAGGACGACTTTTGTTTTTAATAGGTGGGAAGAAGAGGCATCACGTCTGTTGAATTTTGGGGATTATTTCTGAAAATAAAAACGATTTTTCTTAATCTCTAAGATCTTCTTTTCTAAATCTAATCATTTAGATTATGAAGTATTTTCCTTTTTTTGTTTTTCGAACAGGAAACAGTGATTTGAAAAAATGGGGGAAGCTGGGATGGTTCAGCAGGTTAAGTGCTCTTTATGCAGCCCCAGGGACTGAGGATTGAATCCTGACCCTAGCCTGTGCAGACCCATATACTGAACTGGAGTGTGCTTCCCATGCAGGAGGCCCCCCAGTTTGCTTCTTGTACTTCCCCAACGCCTACCCCACATCCAGCCCCTGGCTCGAGGGGGCGTGCCTGCCATGCAGGAGGCCCCCAGCCCAGTTTCCACCCAGTGTGGCCCCCACCCACCTGTGTGGAATGAAACCATGTCAGAAACTGATGACGTACAACTATGGAGACTGCTCTGGGACCTCCCCCTTCTCTCTGTCTCTCTATGTCTCTGTCAAAAACAAAAAAATAAATCTTAAAAGAAAAAGAAAATTTATTTTTTGTCCCATATCAGGATTTTGATTTGGGGGAAGTTTTAACTGGACCCTTCCTTTGGGATGTATAGCAGAGCTTATAGTTTGTTTTTTCTACGCTACTAGTACCATACTCTAAATATATTGTAGATTCTGGATTCTTAAGTAGCATCTCCAGAATAATTTTTGGGAGCAGAACTAATGGGTCAAAGTCAGAGAGTGGTACCCAGTTCTTTCCGATGTATCATGAGTTTTAATTTAATAAAATTATTAAAATTATTTTAATTATTAAAAAACAAACCATAATAAATTGTTAGGAATTTACATGGAGCTTGATCCCTAGAGTCAGAGAACTATTCTTATTAATCTTAAGAAATTTTATTAATTGTTAAATTTATTGGGGTGACATTGATTGGTAAAAATTATATAGGATCCAGGTGTACAATTTTACATTAACTTATTAATCTTGTGTACTGCATTCCATTTTCCTGCAAGCATAAGAATATTTTGTAGAATTTTCATAGCAACAATGGAGTTTAAGTAGATAATCTACACTCTTTAAGTGTTCAATATAAAATTACTTCTCAAGAAAGTAATGGTAAGGAAGCAGAAAGTGTTCTGCAGTGTTAAGTTCATTAAATAAAACAATTTAAAAAGTAACCCAAATAAAGATACTGAGTATATTTTGAAATTCTTTGGTAAATATAATACTATACTGTATTTTTTGCTCCATAAGATGCACCTGACCTGCCTGGACCCACTTTCCTTCCATGCGGTCCCTGCTTTCTGATCTGGCTGCAGGCTTCCCCACGGCATCATTAAGGTCCCCAACGTGCACTTTTCTTTGCAGTATTCGCTCCATAAGATGCACACACTTTTCCCTCCACTTTTTTGGGGGGGGGAAATGTGCGTCTTATGGACCGAAAAATATGGTAGGTATAGAATTTCTCTTTAGGTGCCCCAGTGATGATCTATTAGAGGGGAAAATGCCACCTATATATAGAAGGCATCATAACCAGTATATTCTTGTAAGCTACTCCTCAGTATCTTTTAAAACTCATCATGTTATTTTTAGAAAGTACTCAGGTTATGAAGCAAAGTCAATACAGTTTTGTGAATAGTATCTTGGTTGCAGTTTTTTTTTTTTTTCTTTTTGAACTGAACTGGGGACCTCACTGCATTCGGGAAGCACACCCCAGTTCAGCATGTGGGTCCGCCTGGGCCGGAGCCTGGATTCGATCCTCGGTCCTTCAAAGCGAGCGCTTAACCCGCTGAGCCATCCTGGCTTCCCCTGCAGATTTTTAATACATTCCTGTATGTATGTATGTATGTGTGTGTGTGTGTGTGTGTATATATATATATATATATATATATATATATATATGTATGTATATATGTATGTATTTAGATTTATTTATTTTTTTGACAGAGAGAGAGACAGAGAGACAGAGAGAAAGGGGACAGCCCAGAGTCTCCATAGTTGGCAGCATTAGTTTTTTATATAGTTTCACTCCACTGGTGGGAGCTGGGCTGCACAGGGCAGGAACTGGGCCAGGAGCCTCCCACATAGGCCCCAGCAAGAACCGAACTGGGGGCACACTTCCCCATATATATATTTTTAGATTGATTTTGTTTTGACAGAGAGAGAGACAGAAAGAGATAGAAAGAAAGGGGAGAGCCCAGAGCAGTCTCCATAGCTGTACATCATCAGTTTTCAATGTGGTTTCATTCCACACAGATGGGTGGGGGCTGCACAGGGTGGGAACTGGCCAGGGGCCTGCCGCATGGGAGACATGCCCCTGTGAGCTGGGGGCTGAACCAGGGACCTCCCACATGGGAAGCTTTCCCCAGAGAGAACTGATCTGGGGCCTCCCACATGGGAATCACACCCCAGTTCAGCATATGGGTCCACATAGGCCAGGGCTGGGACTCGTTCCTCTGACCCTGGGGCTGCAAGGCAAGCGCTCAACACGCTGCGCCATCCCAGCATCCCCATTCCTGTGTTTTTTAGCTAGTGTAAATACTATTTTACTTAGAGCTTGTACTAGATGAATGTAAGATAAATTTACTGAACTTTCTCAGTCATTTCTTAGGTTAGACCTTTATTTACTAAATTCATTTTCCTTTATTTTGAATTATCACAAATATGCTTGATTCTGAGGGACTTTAAAATCGTTTTGTTTTTACTTATCTCTAAAGCCTTTGATATTGTTTTCTATATTGTCCATGATATGATTTTAAGGTTAGCTATAGCATAACTTTCAAACATAATTTTAAATTTAATTCAAAGGAACATGTTTTAGAATCAGTATTTGAAGGTCTTAGAGTAGAAATTTCGTATACAATTCTTTGACATTTCAAAATTGTCTTTGCTTATTTCCAGTGATGAGAATCCCTGGTTCTGAAATCACACTGTCTGTTTTAAAATTCTGGGTCTGCCCCTTACAAGTGCACAGAATGACTCATCCTTTCTAAGTCCTCAGTTTCATTATTTGGAATTTATGATCAGTATTAATATTTGCCTGGTAAAGTTATTGTAAAGACTGCATGAATCTAAAGCACATACAATATTTATTGGCATCCTATAAATGTTCATTTAATGCAAGTTGTTATTGTTAAGGAAAACACTTTGTAATTTAGGGAGTAAAAATTTTGTAAAAAGAAAGAATAGTAACAGGAAGATAAAATTCCAGAATCACAGCCTAATTTTGCCAGAGTTCAAGTTTATAAGGTTCACTGTAACCCCAAACCAAAGCTTTAAATGACATATGGTGGTAAGAGTCAAGCAAAAAATCAATGGTAAAATATTTGTTGCCAAGCAGTATTGTTCTCAAAAGTTGCTTCATTTTATAATCAACTAAATTTTTAAATGGAGTATATTGTAGTAGTAGTATTATTTTGGGGTGTTTGCCTGAATTAATTTGAAATGTCTAAAAATTGTTATTACTCTCTTTGCTCTTGGCCTAGAATTAGTTTGTAAAATAAACTATGAGTGAACTTGTCTTTAACAGCTCCACTCCTCTTTTATTTTTAATTATTGGAGGCAAAGAGAATTTTAGTTTCAGTTCTTTTTGAAAATAATTATAGAGTTAGTTCTACTGATACTCTGAATTTGGGAAGACATTGTAGTTGCTAGTGATTTGGCATTTGGCAGTTAGTGCTTATTAATTTTACATGTGATCTATTGCAAAATTTTTAGCATGTTTCTTCAGTTTTAATGGACATATGAACTCAGCTTTGTGGGATTTTATGAGCCACATATCAGTGCTATGTTGTAGCTTATAATATTAATACTTTTGCTTAACATAATCCTGTAGAAGAATTAAACCCATTAATATATATATTTTTAAATGGCTGTGGCTCCCTTTAAAAGAAAAGATCAGAAAATGTTCTGTTTCTAATGGTTTTCATAATCAGTAAATGTGTTCATATGATCCTTGAGTTTGAAGAAAAGAATTGTGCTTAATGTCTGTTTTCTAAATTGTGAGGGAAATTATTACATTATATTTTATTTTCAGAAGGATAAAGCTTTTCATATAATCTAAGGTTATCTTTTTCCCTGGTTTTCAGATTTTGGGTGATGAAATTCAATCAGACTTTTATGTAGCTGTTCCAGAAATAATGCCTGAACTTAATCCATTAAGGAAGAAACTGAATAAAAGATTTCCAAAGCTTACTCGAAGTAAGAAAGAATTATTTTTTTTAATTAAAAGTATTTCCAATTACAGTTGCCATTCAATATTATATTAGTTTCAGGTGTACAGTTTAAGTGGTTAGACATTTATATAACTTATATAACTTATGAAGTGATCCCCCAGATAAGGCTAGTGCCTACCTGGCACCATACATAATTATGACAATATTATTGTCTGTATTCCCGATGCTGTAATATATGTCCCCATGACTATTTTGTAACTGCCAATTTGTAGTTCTTAAAGGGAAGAATTTTTTTTTACTATTTCAATATGCTATCGAAAACTGTCTAATATGTATGTTTAGTTAGAAAACAAAATTGCTGAGTATATGTAGAATAAATGATATATTCAGGTATTTGAGTTTTGTGTTATATAAGAACATGTAGATTTGATTTTTTTTCCTTTGAAATTGATACCGATAATCTAATATAATTTGAAAAATTAATTACTATATAGTACTTTAAATTTTGGCCATATTCTAGCTTAAAATTAATGGAATGTATTACCCATTATGCATGCTATCATTATACTATTTTATACCTCTTTATCAGTAAAATATATATGCTCATTTATGTTAGCATTCAACATATATATGAATGCTCACTGTATGCATGGCTCTGCAGATATATCCCTTAAGGAACTTTTCCTTTATGGATATTTCTCCCTTATAAAATTATTAATAGTAAGAGAGGTAAGATTGCTACATAAATAGCACTGTTATAAAAAGTATGGAGTATTATGTGATAAATTCACAAAGTGCTATAGGTAGGTACTCTCTAGAGGAGAAATTTACATATATGGGGAACTCAGAGGAGGCATCCTGAAGGGGGTGACATTTAAACTGTCCTTGAATACCGGTAATTGGATGAGTAGATTAAGGGGAATATTATTTTAAGTAGAAAGAATCTGTTAATCATAGACACTGAAGTAAGTCAGAAATTATGGACCATGTACAAGAAATATCAGTTCTCTTTGGCTATAATGAATAGAGCCCTGTACATCGATATGAAAAAGAATAATGGGAAATTATGAGTATGTTGGAAAGTAGGTTGATGTCATATTGAGAAGCATCTTAAATAAGATCCTAGTAAGCTTGGACTGCTTTTCTGTATTCAACAGGAATCTCCTAGAAGTTTTTAAGATGAGAGGTTCTTTAGAGCTTTAATCCAGCAAGAGTTTGTAAGATGGTAATTTACATGAATCAAAACTAGAGGCAGGGAGACCAGTTCAGGTGCAACTGATGGAGAATAATAAAGGTAATGTTTAAACTAAAAGTCTTCATAATGAGACTGAAATGAATAGGACGGATATGAAAGATATTAGGACTTTGCATGGGTAGGAATGAACAGGCTGAGAGAGAGAAAGATAGGAGTCAAATGATGCTGAGAGTTTTCAAGCCTAGGGACCTATACTTAAAAGTTGATATTATTAATGGAAACAGGGAGTAGATTTAGGAGGAAAACTAAGTTTCTTTTAGGTGATGCTGGATATCTGCTGTAGACAGGTGTTATTTTAAATAAAATTTTATGGTGCAAAGTAAACAGAACAAATATTTTAAAATTGTTTTAGTAGATTGGGCTTCAAATTTCAACTCTAGTTGAGCTGAAAAGTCCTGCTTTAATTCTTCATGTATGGTACCCATGAACACTTCTCTGATGTACAGATCATGTCCTGTACTTTAAGTAATTTCATATGTACTCTCTAATTTTTTTGTTTTAGGAGGGTTTTACTTATTTTTGATAGCCTTCATTGCATCCTTATTAGATATTAGATTGAGATTTGGCACTTCCTATTAGGAATTTCCATTACAGTAGTGTTTGTTGTCATGGAATCAGATTTAATATTCAAGTAAGACCTGAAATTGAACATTACCTTAAAAATTAAACAGAAATTGCAGTTTAATTTGATGAAAATATTTCTCATAATCTTTTTTTCTAATTAAGTTTGAGCTCAACCCAAACCAAACAAGACTAAATACAGTCAGTTAAAACTGAAACTGAATACTGAATATATATCAGTATTCAGGTAGTTCTTGCTTTGCATCCTGAACTGGTTTTTTTACGGAAGTTAATTTTGTCACCTTTCCAATATTATCCATTACTGTATCTGAATAACTCTTTGGCCTCTATTTTCTTTAGCCTTGAGTTTTTTGTTTTTATTACCATTTTCATCACAAATTTTGGCCCTGTTGTCTTTAACCTTAAAGACTTTAAATAACTTCTTTATTTCAAATAAGAAAAGTTTCCCTTTAAAATGTTTATTTTCATTAGTGGGCTTTACTGTATTGCTACTTTCATAATGAATCATAGTTTCCTGTACACTGGAATCAAGTTACCCAGGTTATGTACCTCCCAATTTGCTTAACAAAGCATCTTGAAAACAGACAGACATTTCACCTTCTCTGACTTTTTGTTTTTACTCCTACAGGATCTGTTTAAGATCACTGGCAAAATCTTTGTGTTCCTTAAGAAGACAAATGATTAACCTTTCAAAAATGTTAGAATACACCAGATGTGCATTAGAACAAATGAAACTTGTGTTATGTATTTTCAAAGGTTATTCAGATTCTTGTTTAGAAACATTTGATTCTCCTTATATCCAACAAAAGACTTTAGGGTAAAATAGAAATTACATTTTGAGCAAATGGATGAAATTAAAAATAAACAAGCCCCTGCAGCTGAGCTCATTAGTTTCCCATTTTGTCTTACATTTTGTTATACTAATGGGAGTGGGTGTAACCATCTTGGCTGTATTGAGTGTTCATGTTTTGCAGCATGTTTAATGCTGCAACTTTGTTTTTTGCTTTTGTTTTTTAATGGCTTATGAAACTAGGCAAATTCTCTCTTTTTCAAATGTACATTTGTCTAGTTGTCTTAGTATTTCTTTTTTGTTTCAGAAAAAAAGACATTTAAAACATCCTTTTAAAAATTCTTGAAAGAAATTGGGCTTCATTTTGCTTGTAAATGAGCTCCCCCCACCCCCTAGTTTAAGTGCCCCTCTGAGATTATTTCATCTCTAATATGGATACGTTTTATTGATATTTTTTATTTCTAATCTTATATATTATTTAGTATTTATTTAAACAAAAATTACTAGTATCAAAAAATATTGACTTAATGTAATCAGTTTTTTATTATGTATACTAAGCCATTGAAGTACTATAGCATATCTGGAAGCGGTTGAACTCTTTTAAACCGTAGTAAGTTATTGGCAGACAGATGGGAAAGGGACATGACTACAAAACTGGACCCAAACTAGTGTGTATGTCTCTTAATACACACTCTTAGAATTGAATGTCAGTATTCCAGGTGTAGTCTTGCCAAAGGGATATTCTGGCAGACTGTTCACAGCGCATTCACGTCAGCTGAGTAGTACACAGCTTTTTGGAAGGAAGTGGGTATTGTATCATATTTGAGAGTAATGGAGGTATAATTATTGAAACCTAATATGAAATATTTTTAATTCATATACTGACATGCTGTGCTTCAGGGTATTATGTTCATTATTAGAACAATTAGAACTCTTTGGTTATGTAAAGAAAAATGCTGAAATGGAATTTTTGCAGCGTAATCCATTTGAAAATTTTCTAAAATTTCCTCCCTTGTGTATTAGTTTAAAAACTATATGTGCGTGAAAGATTTCAGTGATGGTTAGCTGTGGTTGTAATTATTACAGATGAATTATTGATAGATCATGGCTGGTTCTATTATTCTTTCCTTCGTTTCCTTTACTCCAGCTGTAGTGGCCTCCTTATGCTTCCCCATACCCTGTAGTCATTTTCCCTTCTCAGGTCTTTTGAACTTATTGAACCATCTATGTGTAATGCTTATTGAACCATCTATGTGTAGTGCTCTTTTTTATTTTATTTGGCTCACTTTCTCAGTCAGGTATCACCTAAACAAGGTCCTTGCTTTCTCGGCACTAACAGTTTCATATAATCTGATTTTACAGAGTAGTCTCTCATTTCTCTAAGCACTTTGTACCTTTACCACTGGTATACTTACTGCATTTCAGTGCAACAGTTTGTTTTCATTTCTCTCACTTCTAAACAGAATGGCTTTCCATGACCATAAAATATTACACAATACTTCTTATTATCACTGGATTTCTCATTCTTGTGTTTTTGTATTCTTTTTAGCACATCGCTTTTAGCATCTTAAATTTTGTATTTGTGGATGTGTATTTGGTTCCTCTCATTAAGAGTAAGGGCATTTTTGGGTTTTGTCCACTACTATATTCCCATGGGCCTAGAGTAGTACCGGACACATAGTAGGTGCTCAACAAATATTGGTACAGTGAATGCACACTTAATGCATCATTCATTTGGTAGGAGATACAGATTAAATACTGCAGCTGAATAGTAAATTATCTATACATAGATTTTTTTGGATTAGAAAAATTGTATGAATATTTATAGTTATTGAGTATCTGCTGTGTTGTGTGTGATGGCTATGCACAAGATAGTCAGAGTCCTTGCTGTCTCAGATCTATAAAAACTGTCATTTTCTACAGTAGACAGACTGGTTTAACTGAGCATTTAACCATGCTCAAATTTCTCTTGTTAAACTAACTGAAACCAAAACACTTGGTCCCAAAACTTTCATTTGATTCAGTTATTCTTCCTAGCTACAATCTTAGTCCTTTCTGTTGCCTCATACCAAGTTTTTCAAAGAAGTAGTCTTTAGTGGTTGGCTGTCTCCATTTCCTTACCAAGTGTTATTATTATTGCTTACATTTTTCTCTCCCATATTCAGCTAAAATGTTGCTTCAGTAACAATCACTGATCTTTCTTTTGCCATATTTAAAGATCTATTCTTAGTTTCCTCTGTTCTTTTATACTGTGTAATCTTAACTTACCTCCTTCTTACTATTCCTTCTTTGTCTTTCCTGCTTCTATTTTTTTACTTGCTTCTTCCTTGTAATATTCCGTGGTAAAGAAGAAAAGAAAAAGTACATTTGGGTGAAATACCTGACAGTATAGTTTAGTACAGATTATGTTCATTATGGAAATTGAATAGAGGGAATTAAAAGAAGAGAAAGGGAAGGAAGTAAGAAGAAAGAAAAGTAGAAGAATATGAAAACACAGAGAAAAGAGGAGAGCAATTACATAGTAATTAGGGATAGCAAGGCCCTAGAAATAGCAGTGAAGGTTAACATTGGGTTATACTGAAAAAGAAGAATAGAAGAGTGGTTAACATAGACCTTGCTCAGTCACTTACTGTGACCTTGAACAAATAATTTAACATTTTTGTGCCTCTGTTTATTCATCTACAAAATGGGTTTCCTGTTCCTGATAGTGTTTTTGTTAATAATGTATGCAAGAGCTCAGTACAGGTTGGGTGCATAACAACTTTGTAATATATATGAGCCTCTATTATTATTGACTCCCTACAGTTCCTTTTTTTTTTTTTTTTTTAAGATTTATTTTATTGTTTGAGAGGACGTGAGAGAGAGAAGGAGTAAGGGCCTAGAGCAGTTTCCATAGTTGTATATCATTAGTTATAACAAGGTTTCATCCCACACAAGTGGATGTGGGGTAGCAACCAAACTGGGGACCTCCTGCATGGGAGGCGGGAACCTTTGTTGCTGTTCCAATGATTACCAGTTGCAATCTAGTTCAGCATATGGGTTTTCATGGGCCACCGCCAAGATTCAATTCCCGGACCTCATGGTTACAAGGCAAGCACTCAACCTGCTGAGCTATCCCAGCATCCCCTACAATTCTTAAAGTAGATAGCTATTCATGCTTCATAGTTACTTTTGGAGAACTCATTCTTTTTCATATCTTCACATCTATCATTTTTATGTTTATAACTCATTTATTGGATAAACAGATAATTATTGAGTGCCTGTTATGTACCAGGCAGTACACAGGGGATTGAAAGATGAAAAGATAGTTCCCATCTTTAAGGAGATAAAAATTGAGAAGTGAAAGAAATGAGAGCAAACTGTGGCACTAAAATCCAAAAGTATACCAATAGAAAAGGTACAAAGTGCTTAGAGGAATGAGGGACTACTTTGTAGAATCAGGTTATATAAAGAAGATAGCAGTTAAGTTGAGCACTTAAGCATGAATAGTCATTTTCTTTCCTGACGTGCATCAGGAGAGCATTCCAGGTTGAGAAAATGGCCTGTATTATCTAATGCACAAAAGTATTAGAGAGCCAGTTATGTTCAAGAAATTATAAGTAGCTTTCTATCATTTGGTACATAAAGTATTATCAGACAGTGGTGGGCAGTGAGTTTAGACAGTGATGGGCAGTGGGCCATATCACAGTAGGCTATGTGTGGCATGCCATGGAGATTAGATTTTATCCTCTATGTAGATAGGCACCATTGGAAAATGTTGCTCAGAAGACTTACATAAGATTTGCTTATGAGAATGACTATATGTGGGAACTGTGTATGTGATAGAGTGGTGAATTGAGGATAATGAAATGTTCAGAACAGACACCAATGCGGAGATTAGTACAGCAGGTTAGGTAAAAGATGTATTAGGACAGAATCTGAGCAGTGGCAATGATAACAGAGAAGAGGAAGTTTGCTGTGGGATAGGCAGGAGGTAGAATTAATAGGAATTATGATTAGATGGGGTAAGGACATTTCTGTCTTGAGTGACCCACTGAATACTATTTTAAAAATAGTTGTACAGGAAATGAAGCAGGTTTGAGCATGATAATTGTGTCAGCATGGGAGGTAGGGAAGATGGATATAGGCTGGCATAAACTTATTTTTTTTCCTGGAAGGCAGTATTAAGATGAAGTAGGTTATGATAAATAAATTTGAACATTCTAATTTCTAGGGCAAGTAAAAAACACAAAAAGAGATATATCTTCAGACTAAACAGAGAAATAAAAATGACATACTAACAACGTTTTCTTTAAAACAAAAGAAGTCAGTAAAGGAAGAACAGGAGCAAACAAAATGAGACAAATAGAAAACACATGAAAATAAAGATCTAAATCCAGCCATATCAATAGTTACGTAATTGGAAATGGAATAAACATTTCAACCAAAAGGCAGAGGTTAAAAGATGATGAAATAGCAATCCAATTATGTAAACTTACTGTCTGTAGGAGACACACTTCATATTCAAACAAATATGCTGAAAGCAAAACAAAGAGTAAAGGATACACCATGAAAACAGTAATCATTAAAGGGTTGGGTTGGCAAAATAGACTTTTAAGACCAGGAATTTACTAGAGAGAAAGATGGATATTCTATAATAACGAAGAGTGTGCTTGTTTAAAAATAGAGCTACAAAATACATGAAGCAAAAACTGAGAGAAGTGAAAGGTTAACAAACTAATCATCAAGTACTGTTAGAAATTTTAGTATTTTTCTTCCAATAACTGATAGAACATATAGATAGAAAATCAGTAAAGATAGAAAAGACTTGAACAATACTATACAGCACTTCACTCAACAATAAGAAGTGTTGTCTCATATACCGGTACACTTTTTAAGTGTATATGGAACACTCACCAATTTAGACCATTTGCTGGGTTATAAGGCTAGTCTTAATAAATTTAAAAGTATTGAAATCATACAGAATTTGTTTTCTTATCACAACAGTTAAATCAGAAATCAGTAACCAAGAGAAGTACGAGAAATCTCCAAATACATTAATATTAAACAACCCATTTTTAGATAACTTATAGATCAAAGAAGAAATCATAAGACAAGTTAGAACATAACTTGAACTGAAAGAACAATGAAGACCCAGCATATCAAAACTTGGGTGATGCAGCTAAAGCAATAATGTACACATATTCCGCAAAGGGAAATTTATAATTTTGAATACTAAATTAGGAAGAAAGGTTTATAATCATTGTTTTAAGCTTTTACCTTAAGAACCTAGGGGGAACAAAAGAAACAAATTAAACCCAAATAAGTAAAAGGAAGAAAATAATAAATATCATAGTAAAAATCAATGAAATAGAAAAAGAACAAACACCAGAGAAAAGCAATGAAAGGAAAACTAATTCACTGAAAAGATCAACAAAATTGATAGAATTTTAACTGGACTGATTCTATAAAAAGAGAGAACACTTTATCAAGATCAGAAATGAAAGGCGGACATCTCATAGACATTAAAATATATATAAAGGGGTAATATTTTGAACAACTTTATGCCCATAAATGTTGACAACTTACATGAAATGGGCAAATTCCTTGGAAGACAGAAATTACCAGAAGTGTCCAGATGAAACAGAAAATCTAAATAGACTCATATCAAGTAAAGAAATTGATTTAGTCATTTACACCTTCCCACAACAAAGAGTTTAGGCCCACATGACTTCTCATTGGATTGGTGGACTTTCTCCAACATTTAAAACAGAAGTAATACCAATTCTTTACAACCTCTTTTAGAAAATAGTGGGCAAAGGAACACTTACCAAGTCATTTGTGAACTCAGCATTACCCTGATATCAAAGCTAGACAAGGATATCACAAGAAAACTATAGCTCAATATCCCTCATGAGCAGAGAAACAAAAATCTTCAAAAAGTCTAGCAAATTGAAACCAGCAGTGTGTGTGTGCATGTGTATAAAGACTAATAAACCTTAACCAAGGAGATTTATTCCAAAAATACAAAGTTGATTTAACATCAGGACATCAGTATAATGTACCATGTTAGCAGAATAAAGTACAAAGAGCTTAAGAATATCTCAGTAGATATAGAGAAAGCATTTGACAAAATCTAATGCCCATTCATGATAAGAATGCTCAGTATACTAGGAATAGAAGTGAATATTCTGAAGTTGACAAAGCACATCTATGAAAAAACAACAGCTAATATTTTTAATGATGAGATCATTAAGACTGAAAGCTTTCTACCTAAAATGAGAAGCAAGGCAAAGATCTCTGCTGTCACCACTTACATTCAACAATGTACCAAGTAAGAGAATAAAGGGCATATGTGTGGGAAAGGAAGAAATAAAAGCAATCTTTATTCCTGGGGGATATGATTCTTTTTTAAAAATATTTATTTATTTTTGACAGAGAGAGAGAGAGAGAGAGATACAGAGAGATACAGAGAGATACAGAGAGAGAACTGAACTGGGGGAGCTCCCAGTTCAGCATATGGTTC
>PVKE010029445.1:0-20250 GCA_004027555.1 Craseonycteris thonglongyai | reverse complement strand
TTATCAGCCATACTGTGCATTTTTATAACAACTTTTTCATATTTACGAACAAATAGTACAACAACTTATACATTGCAGTTGATAAAAAAATTAAATTGCATTTTAAGTTAGTAAAAATCTATCTTGAAAAAGTGTCGGAAAATTGAATTTTTTAGGTACCGCATGTACGGAATGCTGCTATCAAAAGTTGGGTCTGGAATTTTATTTTCTTTATGAGCCTATATCTCGAAAACTTAATAAGTGATTTAAAAAATAAAAAATCGTTTTGAACATATATTTTACTTATCTACCCATACCTCGCTGGAATGCACCTTATACTGAAACACAGTGTATAAACATAGTATGCATTTCACACCCCTTCTTCCCCCTTAGACTACGCCTATGACAACAAGTCGATTGCGACACACTTTTAAGATAAAAAGTAGATCTTATATACAGAAAAGTTGGCCACCCCTGCTCTAGTGCATCCATTGGCCCTAGGCACTTCCATGAAATCCCTCCTGCATGCTTCATTTGGTCTACTGACTCATCATGACTCTGGCTTTAGAATATCATTAACTTTCCTAAACCTATTTCTTTTTTCCTGTTCTGTCCTCAGGTCCTGCCACTTCTTGAGTCGTTTTAACATCCTCATAAAAAGAGCTCCTTCATGCCCTTTCTTTTATTCCTTCTAGATAAGATTAATGGCCCATTTTAAATGTCCCAATAATCACAGAGCAAGTCTTGCTATGAACACAATAGATGTGTTTTGTCCAGCTTGGATAGACTAACAAAATGTTTCTCTTATAGCTATGAAAAATAAAATACAAAGTAAATCCTCTAGGCACACTATAAGACAAGCCTTTGGCAGCATGCCCTGCTTAATTTACACCTCAACAGGGACTATTTTTCTATATTAAAATGAACATAGGGATATCAGAAGAAGGAAAAGGAGAGAAAAAGATGGAGTAGTAAGAAAAAAAGAAAAGAAAAAAAATAGAACTCAGATTAACAGTATACCTCTGAAAATTTTGTTGTCAGTGCTTAATTTATTTGTCTATTAATCAAGGTAAACACTTACAACTATAACTTTTAAATCTCAGTGACTTAACACAGTAAAGCAAAATTTTCCCACACATCTCAGCCAATTCATATTAGACTTTAGGAAATGTGGGACACACTATTCCACAAAGTTATTCATGAACCTAGACCCAGCTAGTACCTTGCCATCTTTTAAAAACTCAGACTCTTCAATTACATTATTTGCTTTTGGCAAAGTGAAAGAAGATCAAATACAAGTGAAGAATATATCAGGAATTTTCTGAGAATCAGGACTGAAAGGGGCATACATCACATTCTCCCATATTCTGTTGGCCAGAAAGACATGTCTATCTGCAGAAGAAGAATGAATAGATAGATGTAGATAGATACAGATATAGATATAGATGTATAGTTTTGCAAACAGAAATAAAAGAAAATGGAGTTTGAAGTAAGCCAGCATTATCTGTGTACCAATCTTAAACTAGAGCTAGGAATGGTTTCCCCACCAGTATTACCCCTGGCTGAATGCGAGGGGAATGTTTCGCCAACTTATGGAAGTCTTTAGTAAGAATTCTTACATTCATACTCCCTATGTGGTAAATAATATTGATCCTCTTTTGTACTTTGTGTGAATACACAAAGTATACTATCAATTAATTTCTGAATGTAGGTGAAGAGATTTATACATACCAGTTCAAGTCTTATAAAGTTGATGACACCATGAAAAAAGCGTTAGTAGATATCTACATTTGTGTTGGCTTAGAAATTTAAGAGATTTCCCAAGAAATTTGTACTTTGGAATGTACATGGAAGAGAATTTTTTACTGGATGACTTAATAACCTTGAATATTATTTATAAAGAAAAAACAAACAAAAGCCTCTCAAACAGGTGTGTTATTTTCTTCCAAAATAATTTCTTTAAGTAGAAATAGAAAGGGTTACTGTGTGATTAGCATGCCAATTAAGAAACCCTCTCAGCAAAATATATTTTCTTCTACTCAAAGAAACCTAAGAGCAAATACTCAGTAATTAATTATAGCTCAACATCATGGCAATAGTTAGATTTGTTGTAATTTTCTCATATTCTTATAGGTTGTCATTAAAAGGCACTAAAATTACCCTAAACATATAATTAGTTCTCTGAAGAATATATATACACATGTCAAGGTTTACCAGAAATACGAAAACCAGTTCAGCTATCTATGCATGGGAAATTGGTTACTCAAATAATGAAGGAGCTGAAAACCAAATAAGAGACAATAAATTAAATCAAGAGATTCTAACAACAGGAAGCCACTCCCATTTCTAGGCTAAAGAGACAATGGTAGTCCCTGAGCCCAGGGACCAAGGTTCCTGGGTGAAAGCTGGAACCATGTCAGAAATGCTTAGCAGGTGCTGATGATGTGAAGTATATATGAAGCCAGTACCCAAGAATATGCCCAAGGAAAAGAAGATAGGAGAGATATATACTTGGCTTTTTTTTCTCTCCTTACCTCTCCCAACGTTATGTGGATGTCTGCCATTGACCAAACACAGCCAAAGCACGGCTGACAGCCAGATTGGAAAAATGCTCAACACCCACATTTCCCTTGATGATACAGAGGACAGGGGAGTGATAAGGACTGCATTTGAGGGCAGGCAGGCAGGCCCAGGATCGAGGCATTAATGAATGGACCAAAGGAGAGCATAGTTTATTATTTATTTTCTCCATTGATTTACTTTACTCAATGCAAAGTGATGGACTCTCTACATGTAGCGTCGTAAAGAACATTTCTCATTTCAAAAGGATTCTGAATCCTCTGGGTCATGTCTTAGAGTAAAAAATGTACAATTTAAACAAATCACTACCTAAGGTTCCAAAACATGTCTTGGAAGTATGATTTTTAGATGTGTGTCCTTGCTGGAGAAAACCAAAATTAAACAAACAAAACAAAAAATAAACTAAAGGATATTGAAAGTCTTCTACAAAAAGATCTGAGAGATGAATGTAGGAGAGAGATTGTGTACTTTGATAATCAGAGGGGCACATACTTTCAACTGAATGTCAAACTGACAGAACAAGTAAATAAACCCTGGGATTCATTCTCCAATCAATAAGTAAGAATCACGCAAATACATCTTCACACTTTCCACACATCTCTGATCATCTATATAGCCTTTTTTTTTTTGAGTTAGTTAATAATGATACAAATAACTTAAAAGTCTAAATTTAAGACAGGCAACACTTTGAAAGGTGATAGAAATAAAAAACAGAATAGCAGATACCGGTATAACTACTTGGGTACAGGAACATTCTCAGGGCAGCAATGAAAATGATATATTTTCAACCTAACAGTGTTAAACTTTATTAAAGAAATTTCCAGAAACATGTACCATGTTTTAAAAATTCATAAAAATAATTATGGTTCTCAGCAACCAAATGGATGCCATATAATTTTCTAAGGTTGGTATCTAACATCTATTATACTTTGTGAAAGACTATTTGTTCTTGTTGGTTTGTTTGTTTTGTTTTTAGAAAGAAATATATTCTAATGGAAAGAGATTAAACTATATGGTCAAAGGAACATAAAATTAAAACTGATTTAGGTATCTGCTAAATGCATTCTCTTGGAATAAGGCATTTCACTACTTCAACCCTCAGTTTTTCCTTCATTAAGAAGGTTATATTACTTCTCTTATTGTCTGTAATAAGAGTTAGTAACAACACTTACAATGAATTTGACACGTAGTAAATTGGAGTTCTGCAATTCTTAGTTATAGTTATTATTCTTATTAGTTGAGCATTTGCATATCATATCTTTACAAGCTGGCTTCTTTTATTATTATAATTTCCTTCTTCTCATCAAGAGAGATATACCTTCTTGGAGAACACTTCAAAAAGGCAAACACCCGTTGGGAAGAGTTACTCCTTTAAATAGTATCTATGAACATTGGTGGTTATTTTGAACACCTCTGCAAAGATCTATTCACAGACACTTAAGAGTGAATTTTGGGATGCTAGTTGCTTGGTAAAAGGACTTACAGAAAGTTTTATTTCTTGTATTAAGTGAAGTGCTTGTCAAAACTACAGGCAAGTAAGTGCCATGCTCAGTGTGTCAGAATCCAGGAATGTGCGTATTTAATAATCAAGCCAACTGAATCTGATTTGTATGATATAAAACCCCACTTTGAAGACAATGCCTTAAAAATAATATGAGGAATTGCCAGGCAGGAAGGATTGAAGGGAGTTAGTAGGCATTCCACACAGACTGCAGCTCCTTTATACAATACCACTGGGTTACTAAACTTGGTTCTGCCTTTTTTCATTGCTAGGTAAACAAGAAAAGGCTGAGAGTAAACCAAAGGTTCACATGGCTTGATGCTGTAGCAGTGAGTTCAGGAAATCCCTTGTGAGAGGCCCTGGGGATGGGGATTATCTATAATTATACATTTAGAATTGCATATAAAACGATAGAAAAATAGTCATGCTCTGTAAAGTATGTTGAATTGATCATTTTGGCAGACTGTGATAGTCCTGATTCACACCTGAGAAGAATTAACTGCTCTTTACTCTTGCCATTTAACCTTAACCTGAACCTTTCTATTCTTGCTTTCTCTTTTTTTGACTAACCTCTTCTACATTTTGGACAACCTATGTCTGCCACTATTTCTTCTTATTTATCAATGACTTCAGTTGGCCTATGGCTACAGTATGCATTGACCTCTTCTATCTATCTATCTATCTATCTATCTATCTATCTATCTATCTATCATCTATCATCTTTTTAACTATCATATATATCCTGTTATATAATTATTAGTATCAGTAATAACAATTAATAACAAACAATCATGATTGCTTCCTTTATTCATACTCCCACCACTATTAGGGATATAAAAAGTAAATGAAGAGGTGAAGAGGTATTCTAGAGAATAAAAATCAATTTTTTTAACATAAAGATTATTATCTCATGTTATCCCCACTAAAATTTTGAAATATCGATACAAAAGCCTTCTTCACAGCCAAGATGACCAACCACCAGATTAAAAAGTAGTACACATTTGTAGCTTGCCCCCCATCTAATGTCTGTCTTTCTGTGGGAAAAAAAACCCTCAATTGTCAAATCATAGCAAAAATATACAAGTTTTCATTGTTGGTAGAAGTTCCTGCTCTTTCAATTTCTGCACATTGGATCCAGTGACAATCTGGAGAAGCACACTGTTCCATTCATTAGCCTTCGTAGCTCTGATTGCTTCAGAGGTAGGTGACTTATGAAGCTGAAAGCAGACCTTCAGAATTAGAAAGGGACTAAGGTCTAAATTCTTATTTAACCTGATTTCATGGAAAGCCTTCTCTTCCTTTAGGTTCAGAGATGCTGTGAAATATAAAACCCAAGCTGTACATAAATTTCAGTTGGCATAGTTTAGTAATTTTGTATACTATGATCAGTTTCATAATTGATATTGCTTCTTGCCCAAAATCTATAGAAATGGTAAATTTACTGATTGGTTTTTAGTAGATAAGAAGCAAATATAGAAGATCTACATGGAAACATGACTTATTATATTAAATATTTGGTAACATTTGTTAAAATCCTTAAATTCAAATATAGCCACTAATTTTTCTTCCTTCATCAGAAACATAAAGGTTTCACTGTGATTTAAGTTATAATAATAAAACTACCATTTATTGAATATCAGATGCATATATATATTTATTCCTCCCCAAATCCCTATGAGGTGGTATTATCAGTATCTCCATTTACCAGATCAGACAACAATAGTTTAGGGAACTTAAGTCATTGTCCATGGTGACCCGGCTAGTACATGGCAGAGGCCTCAGGTGATTCCAGGAATGAAGATCTTAGCTACCTTGTGACATTGACTTGATGTCCCCTCTAAAAGTTATGATTCTTTACCTCAGTGGAGTTCTCCTCTAGGCTGGGGGTAAAATGAGTATTGTAATTGTGCGTATCACATATATTTCAGTAGGTTTTTTTTATTATTATCAATAAATGTTTTAATCAGATGACCTTTTAAACTTCCTCCTGCCATCTCATTGGCTCACTTGAGTCATATGCCCACAGAGACAGGTCATATGCCATTCCTAAAAAAAATCTCAAATAAGCTGAAGAATGATAAATGTTAATTGTCTTTGGTCTAGGTTCTTGAATCAATTACTGACAAGGGGCTTGAATCCTTAAAAACATGAAGCCCTTGAGCTTAGGATGTTTCAACTTCTCTGCATGGGTGGGGCGGTAATGATGGGAAGATACCTGTTTGGAAAGAAGCTAGGCTTTGAATAGACAGTCAACAATTGCATTACATTGGTTTGTATACCTCTCTTATCATGTTCCACTGCCCAGCTTCATCTGTGTGCTGTTCTCAGCATTAGCTAAACTGAACTACCATTATTCCCAAGCATGGTCTTGATAAGCTACCTCTGTACCTTTGCTATTTTGTAGAGGCTTTAAACGTGGGTTTTTGAGTTAGAGATATCTGGTTTCAAGTTCTGGCTCTACTTCATACTGAATGAGTAACTTACTTTCCCTGAGCCTTAGTTTCTACCATTTTATATATATAAAAAAGAAATAATATTAATCTCATAGAGTAATAATAAGTATCAAATTAAAAGAAGAACTTATCACAATGCCTGTGGTAAAGAATAATAAATGATTACCACTTCCTTGAAATTCTCTTGAAATACTTCCTTGTTAATACTGTAGAAACCTCTTCTGGCTTTTTGTACCCCCCCCCCCTTTTTTTTCTTATCTTAGTCAAGAGTCAGAAATAACCAGAGTATGAGAAGGGAGGAATACAGCACCAAAAGTTTCTTCTACGAGTTTTGAAAAGTTCAAGCCTGGGTGAAATGTCAGAGAACATTTATGATAAAAAGGCAATGTTATAGAATACAAGTTTTAAACTCATATTTTCCTGGGTTTAAATTCTAATGTTCTGTATGGTTTTCAATCACCTATTTAACTATTCTGATATTGTTTCTGAAGGTATTCAATAATGACGATGATGATGATAACAACCATGTTTGGCTTGTAAATAATATACACCAAACACGTGACACATAAATATTGGGCACAGTAAATAACAGGGTTAATTTTATTGTACGTCATGATAAGAAACCATTTCTTGTCAACAAGGCAATAGGCTGCTTCCTTAACATGGAACCTAGTTAATTTCGACATTATGTTTGGAACCACCAACAGTTACAAATTCCCAAGTAGAGAGCAATATATTTGGCAGGTGTCCGATAAAGGAACAGCTCTTGTCTGCGACAAGTTACATTTGTCATGCATCCTGCTGACAGCTTTGGTAAGAAGACTTCAAAAGAAAAATATTTGCAAAAAGAAGAAATATACTGAATACTCAATGGAGAAAAGGGTGCTATTGCCAGCAAAAATGCCTGTAAGAAAGTTTTGTTTTCACTTGAACTTTTTCCTGCCAATCTCAAAACCACCAGTTTCTTCCATAAAATATAAAAACAAATAAAGGAGACAAAACTGATGGAAAAGTTTAAAGCCAGATTTCTTTGCGTGTGTCATGGCAAGCTGGTTTCAAGTATAAGTATTGCTTCTTGAAATGATCAGATTTCCTGACCTTAATTTCACAATCAGTTACCTGAGAGACATTATTTTCTTCAGCCTGGTCAAGCCAAAAGCAAGATTTCACAGATGTAAATGAAGAGAAAAAAATAATGTCTTCTCTCTAGGGGATATTAACCCTTAGAGACATGAGCCAAATTTTACAGTTTCTTGCATCTCTGCTGGTGTTTTTGAGACATTGGTTAAATCATGGAATACCTTGAATAGCTGTAACTTCTCCATGTGGAAAAAGAGGGTCAACAATGTGTTAAAGATGCAAATGACAGACATTGTACCAGTGGATAAATGTAATTATCAGACTGATAATACCAGTGTGTTATTCTTAGGCATGGTAGCCTGCCTTTGGAAAATAGACCCCTTTGGGTACTAGACACAATGCCAAAACAGTTAAACAATTTTCAGAAGCTAATAACTTTTTGTGGTAGATTTGTGGACTCTAAAATGTAGCAAGACTAGTGGTGGAAGTTTTGATGTATTTATATACTGATTCATATTTATGTGCTTAAAAGTCTTCCCTTGTTTCACAAAGGATTTAATATGTCTAAAACCAACATAATATAATTAAAAAAAATTAAAACAGTGACAATATCAGGGAAAACAAGAGTAAGAAAGAAGATAGGTTTGAGGTTAGGACAATAGTTGCTGGTTGTGTGGTTTTATATGTGTTATTATTTTCTGATTCATAATTAATTTACGGTAGGTGACCTATTAACTAAAAAGCTACAGCCCAGCAGAAATTATACTTTACAAAGGTCCAGAAATGATAAATTAGCCCCTGGAAACCTCCTCTTTAGCCCCACCATAATTATTGGTGGCCCAATCTGTTTTTTGAGGTTACTGTATTTGACAGCCTGTATACCTCACAGCTTCATAACCTGTGAGACTTCAACAGAGGAAAAGGGTAATCCATAGATAATGAAAGTTAAACTTTTTTCTCTACCATGCTCTTTACCTTTTGTGTAGTCACCCAGATGTGCTTGCCAGAAAGGCATCCAAAAATTTTTGGGGCAAAATCAACTCAGAAAGAAATCACTTCAGAAATAATGCAAACAGCAGCTTCTCTTATAGATATGACCAGCTGAACCTACAGAGAGATTTCCAAGGTCATGACTGCCTAGAACTTTTCTTTCTCTCTGATTCTCACCCAGGGGTCTTCTACGTCAAGAGCAATAAATACATTTATATATTGAGTTACAAATTTAGATCACTTGCTGATTGTAGGTACATCTCTATGTTCAGAACAATTCTTTGCCCATATCTGGGTTCAATGGGAAAGGTTAAGAATAGTATGGTGGCTAAGAGTGGTAGCAAATCTGTAAGTGCTTTATGGTGCATTGATTCTGATTATATTCCAGAGTCGTTAGAAATGAATACTGGAAGCTATAGTCTCTTTCTAAAAACCTTTTAGGAAGAATAATCAAGAGTCAAGTATTTTTCCTTTCTATACAATGGGGAAAGACTGATTGATGATCCTTCCTTATCCTGTCATAGGTTATTTGTATATTCGTCATTGTAGCAAGATGTACAATAGTATATTCTATATGTTGAGAAAATGCCTTAATTCAAACAGAATTAATTTGGAATGCAGAGGAAGAGTGAAAAAAGCAATCCTGAAGGCCCATATGGGCTATGTCTTTTCTTTCATTATTTGGCAGATCCTTCCATTTTAATATTTTGCCCTGAAGCCCACAATATTCAGTTCTGGCAATCCTCTGCTTCCAATATGTTAAGTGATTCCCAAATTTAGACTCTGCCTATTATGGATGATAAGATGATTGTAAGTCAACGTAAGTCATGTTTGCCTTCTAAGATTCTGGAGGTATTACTTAATCCTTTAGGAATATGAAAAGTATTGTGGACATTGTCACGTCTCAAAGGATAAACACAGATGTGTGTTGCCAGTGAATATTTGAGCAGGCACAGTGTGAGAATATCAATGGAATTCCAAGAACTTGAAATGCTGTGGGAAACTGACTTCTAAGGAGTTATACAACATCTGACATGCAACTTCCCTTCTACTAATCATTTCATTAAGAGTAAAAATGTTCATAACACTAGTTGGTTCTTGACAAGTGTTTATGCGAGAAAATTTAAACTATAGTGAAATTGTAACTGTGGATTGACATTTTTCATCAAGGCTAATAATAAAATCCTGGCAGTTATTGCTATTTTTTACATGTAAATGTACAATATATTGCTGCATTACGAGAGTCATCTATAATGTTGCGAAGAACTAAGCCATCCCCAACAATGGGAGGTGAGTTTCTTTTACTGATGTTGGATGTATTTACATTTAATTATTGGAATAGAAATCTGTTCAGTAAGATGTGAACAGGTGTCTCTGAAGTGATATCACAGTAAGAAATGTTCATGGAATTTCCATACTTGGTTTCAACCCAGTAGTACATATTTCATAACATTTCAGCTAAATTAGCACATCCATTTTTGTGTTATATGAGAGTGGGAAAAAACTAACCTTTTCTAGCTCTTGAGAATTAATCAGATGGTATTTTTTAGCTTGCATTTTCTTTTTTCTTTCTTTTCTTTTTTTGGAAAGGAAATTATTAAAGTTGCAAATAGGACTTTTACTTTGGCAGAATTAGAGAGCTCATTTGTGCATTAAGAAAATCCATGCTAACTCATGAGAAAAAAGACACGAGAAGATTCCGTTTTAAGGATTCGAAATATAATTTCCGTGCACAATGAGTCCCATCTTTTAAATGTCATCCCTGATATAATAGCTGGTGATCCCTACAGAGGCATGGGCTTATGATTCAGGAGCACGGCAGAGCGTGATGGACAGGGGACTCTAATAGGGAGGAAGGCCTCTTTGTGTCTGCTGGGCTTTTGGAGAATCTCATAGCCATCACTGATACCTTTCAACAGAATACTTGAAATATGGAAGACTGATACATTTGTGCTTCACATTCTTTCCTATGGAAGTATCAAAGAAAGACTTGGAGACTGGAATTGAAGTCTGTAGCTGAGAATGCTAGATGATTGCGAAACCGAGTTTTTATTTTTCTTGAACACATAGCTAGACTACATTTCCCAGCATCCCTTGCAGTTGTGCGGCCATGAGCATGGGTTCCAGTTAAGGGGATATGCTATTATACTTCTGGACCTGATATAGACATTAAAAAGCAACTCCCTCCCTCCTCTTCCCATTTCACAGCTTAGTGCTGAAAACCTGTTGTCAGTAGAAGGCATTTGTTGAAGAAGTCAAAACCTAGGATGGAAGGAACCTGGCAGGAATTAGGTCTTAGAGGAAAGTCACTTAAACTGAAACATACATTAAGTTGTTATCTGAATAAGAAGTAAACTTTTATCATGTTAAACTACTGAGATTTTGGAATTTCTTATTTGTTGCTGCTAGCATTACCTTAAATACCACCGATAATTCTCCTTAACATCTCCAGAAATTCCTCTAATGTTTCTCAAAATAAATGTGCAAGTTAAGTAAAACGGTGTACTTGCTAAATAAAGACAATTTTCAGACAAGAATCCTTGACTCCCAAATCCCTCCTACACAGAATTCTAATTTCTTCATCTCCCACATGCTTCCACTAAGGAGTACACAGTGGAGAAAATGTCAAATACACAGGTACCATGTAGAATGGTTAGCTTGTGAGTAGGATCTTCAACTCAATTCTAGGTACTGCTTTTATTTGTCTATGAAACAAACAAACAAAACGCCTCAACAATGAACACTACTTTAGGAAAGTTTTACCAACTTGAGACCTTGGAGAGTCAAGATGTTTTGTTTAAGGTAACAAATTACATATTAAAATAAAATCCATGGGTATGTTATTTGCTTGCTTACTTACTTTTTTTTCTTTTTTTTATGGAGTATTAAAGCAATGGAAAATCTTCAAGTAAGGCTAATCTAGTAGTTGAAACACAAAATTCACAAAAGTAATAACAGCAATAACTTATACTCCAAACTTGAGGGGGAATCCTGTGAGCCCAGATTGGCAGAATCAGAAGTCAAAATCACTGCTGATCATCTGTAAGTTTCCAAATACTCAGATGTTTGGCATAAAGTAAACAATATTTTTGGATGAGTCACTAATTTTTTTTTAACTTTTGGGGAAATTCTTTTGGTGCATAACATACATTAATTGAGATAATGCATTTCACATATACCTTATGATTGTAAAACAGTGTAGTAGCTATCATTATATAAAAAAACCCTTCCGAGATAGCTTTCATAGGAGGGTTATTCAAAATATACTTTATTTTTTATTGTTTGAGAGATTATGCTCATACATTTATAAAATATCTCCAGAGATATGACAATAAAGTAATTTTGCTGAAAGATTTCTTTTAAGGTTTTAGTGTTTCCTAGTATACTCTGAACAAGCATATGGGAATTGAGGACTGGTGTTAATGGGTGATATTACCCCAAAGAGCTGAAATTTTGAAGTTGATCTTAAAGCATATGGTGAATTATAAATTACTGAAGGGTAGAGAGACAGAGTTCTGACTTCAGTGGGATAAGAACAGGGAGGAATCACTAGTGGAAATTTACATTTACAGAATATTGCATTTAGTGGAGTTTAATTTACCTGAAGAATTGTACTTTTTGTGCCACTTTCAGCAGATTTTTTAGTTTATGATTTCCCTCTGGTCCCGGTTGTAAGATATTTATGCTTGGCTGTGTTCATTGTTTTTTTGTGAACTTAAAAGAAATTGCTTTTTTACTAGTCGATGAAAGCCATGTTTGGAGACAGCCTAAAATAAAAATTAATGCAACTTATCACCCTACAGCATGGTCTCTTATTTAAGCACCTCAGATGCATTGAAAACTAATAAAAAGTGTTCCCTGGCCCATCAAACCCAACCAAGAAGCAAGAAGCTGAAATCTGTCAATTGCCCACAACCAAATGAGAAGTCTTTTTTTTTAAAGATTTATTTTCATTGTTTTTCACAGAGAGAGAGCTACAGAGACAGAGAGAAGGGGGAGGGCCCAGAACAGTCTCCATAGTAGCACATCATTCGTTTTTCCACATAGTTTCATTCCACAGGTGGGAGTGGGGCTGCACAGGGCAGGAACTGGGCCGGGGTCTCACCCAGGTGAGAACTGAACTGGGGGCATTCCCCAGTTCAGCATATGGGTCCACACAGGCCGGGGCCAGGATTCGATCCTTGGTCCCTGGGACTGCAAAGTGAGCGCTTAACCCACTGGGCCATCCTGGCTTCCCCTAAATGGGAAGTCTTTTGAAAGCTGCTTTGTTAAAACTCTGAGAATAGGTATGTTATGACTGGAGGCATAAAGTCTGGCTTTTGTGAAGAAGCTTATATTTATGACGTAATAAATACTCTTCCTCCTCCATCACCTTGACTTGTTTTTTTTAATTAGTGCTTTTGATTGTGATATGCCTCACTTTTGCTTTAAAATCCAGTTTATTGACCAAAAAAAGGAGGCTGCACTCTCTCTGGTCCTTACCTAATTGCAAGTAGTGAGAAATAAGATGTGCTCATTCAGGGCGTGTTCAATTACTCTGTCCAATGTCCATGAGGGCATTCAAAGTGTGATAAGAAATATATCAAATAGGCCAGTTTGATAAAATCAGAGCAACAACAACTATTATTATTATTATTATTGCTGTTATCCCAGAAACAGAGCACACGGCCCTGCAGATGTAATTGCTTCCCAGGAGATGGTATGGGCCTCCCTGTGACCTTGTGAGTGGTGTCCAGGGGTGCAGTGCAGCTTGTCCGTGCATGTCACTGGTGCACAGAAAGCTGAAGGGTGAGAGAGAGAGAGCGAACTACAATCTGTCTTAGCCAGGCTTTCCTATCTAGACTCTTGAGATAAGCCAACAGCATCCAGCAGGTGGGTGCTCCCTTCAGCACTTCCACCTCCCTTGGTCGCCAGCCCCTGATATAGACAAGGAATCTCAGTGAGAACATTGTGTCCCTGCTTTCAGCTGAAGCAGCCTGTGGGACACAGAAGGGACAGATAGAGAAATACCGCCCCGATATTTTTTCGTTCAGGTGCTTTGGAGACATCTTTTAAGGACATACTGCCTTTGAGCCAGCACTTTTATTCCTAGACCACATTTCTTTTTAGATGGTTCCCCAACCCCTTATTTAAACTGTAGGAAAAAAAATAAAGCTGTGTCTGGTTCATCTTGAAGCTCACCCTCCCAGATGTGATAAGAAGTCGGTTAAAATGATCTGCGTGTTCAAGCAACCACAGTGGAAGAATTCTAGCTGGATAGATGGTATCTACCCATCTGTACCCCCAGAGGGAATGTGTCGTGTCCAGCTTCCAACTCCGTCACCTCTGAGCGATTGCTGTGTGGCCCAGCCCCTGACACATGCCTGGGGTTCCCAGCACTCACACTGAGTGCTTGTGCAATGAAGACTTTATGAGAAACTCTTTTCCCCCACTCTTTTCCTAAGGGCCTGACACAAGCCCAGAAACATTTTATCCTTATATAGAAAAGAATTAGACAGCAGACGCTTCCTCACAGAAGCCCGTGAGCTGAGGAGAAGGAGAAAATGGTGCTGCCTCCCTCTGGCAAGAGTCAGGCCTGAATCATCATGGGAGTGTCTGTGGTAAAATCACATTTTTCTTTTAGATAGTGGAGTTGTTATCACTGGGCTGCGGATAGCTAGTCCAGAGTGACTTTGGTGAGACTCTTTTTCACCACATAAGGAGTGTGTCTTTGGCTTTAAGGCCACAAAACATCCAAGAATATCATCGTGGGAGGACAGCAGATAGAAGGAGACCCTGGAAAAAAAGTTGGCTGGGATCAAGAAGTGAGGAGAGCCAACAAAGAGATGAAGGGGGTTTGTTTTCCTTTTGAACTAAGAATGGGGATTGGGTCATATCTCCATAAACATGTGAAAACAAAAGGTCATCCCAACAAATGATTTTCCCAGACGCCCCCCATGAGGCAAGCTACAAAATCAACTCTGCTTCACCCAACCAAGACCACCACCAGAAGCGGAAAAAATTTCTTAGGCTTGATGAGTAAAAGAACCATTTTGTCTCTATTACCTCATTACCCAGAGGCTTATTCAAATCAGGAGGGGAAAGGAGGGAAGGAGAGTTAGTGAGAAAGCCCTTTCAATATTGGATTTTTCCATTTCTAATACTTCAGGTCTTCATCTGTACCTCACTGGATGTCTAACTTGACTCTTGCTACTATTGTCTTCTCTTGTTTAATCAATTCTTCCAGCTGGCCTTTGATCTTTTTAAAAGATGAAATTGTCTCCTGTAATCTTTTCCTGTAGCTAACTCCCACCAACTACCAGGAAAAGCCCATCTTCTTCAGACTGGACATGTATAAAATATGGCTGCTCCCTCACTCTTCTAGCTCCACCTCCCACTAGTCCCACCACCCTCTGATCCAAGATGAGCTTTTTCTCTCTAGTCCTGAAAGATGCTGCCTTCATGTTTATGTTTTCAATGCATTCTCGCATTCCTATCAAAAGTGTACATACCTTCCATCCATCTCTCTATCCATATGTCCAGTCTCCAAGCTTCTCTTTCAAGACCGTCTTCTGTGCTCCTCCAGTCGTAGCTCATGATTCTCTGAATTCATATAGCAGCCAATGTTTATACTTTTGTAATTTGGGCACATCATTCAGGCTTATTTGGATTTTTACAACATTACTGTGTATTGGTACAGAATGTTTTCCCCATGGAGAGTGAAATTTCTGTGTCATAGACATTTTTATATCCCACATAATATTTCACAGTGTATATAAATATTCAAAATATTTTCACCCCTATCCTTTCGGCATGTGGCCTTTAAACCTCATTGCCTACCCTTTGGGAATGGAAAAATAAGTCCACATGAGGCAAATCGTCAGAAGCCCTTTTAGAGTCATCATCAGATATCATTATGCCTCTATCACTCTTCTCCTCGATCAGTTGAGAGATTAGAGAAACCCTGACCTAGCAGGACACTAGAGGACATCAAAATACTCTCATGTTAAAGACGAGTACTAATGTTCAGAGTGGGACTGAGAAGTCACAACTCCAGGCACACAGCTTAGTAATTCCTTCCCGGTTTATTATATTGCCTCTCATCTCAGCCTTCCCAGGGCTTCTGAGCCAATAAATATTGTTAACTTGATTTCAGCAAAAAAGCTAAAGAGCTAAAGCAGTAGGGAGGGAAATTAAAATTTAGGGTTCATTTGAACAAGTTCTCAACTTTTCAGTTATGGCACATTTTCAATGTTAATACATGTTTATCCATCATAAATGTGTCTGTTTTCACTTCAATTCTACTTTGATCTTTTCTTTCTGACATAAGAAGAGTCTAGTTAAACATTTTTATTATACCATTTATTATGTTCCATTGTGAAAAATGGGCCACATTCTGTCCTCCATGTTGTTGATTGCCTATGTCATTGTTCTGCACTCAGTTTGAGATAGAACAAAAGTCATAATGCTAGGCCTAGCAAAAATGCTATCAAAAGGGAGTTCCTATGAAAATCTTGATGGACTATTCAAAAGTAGACAAATGCTTACAATGTAAGAAGAGTAAACATTTTATGCATTTCAGAAGTATTCTAAGGTCACTACTTTTATGTGTTGGGATGCCAAGAGACATTTATGGAAAGAATGAAATTAAAATATCAGTATAATTTTAATAAAAGAATTCTAAAGCAAGACTTAAGCATCCTGGCATTAAGCTCTTTATCAAGGCGTTGATCATTAATTTTCTTGAGTCACTGTTGCCCCATTAGATGAGAATTATACCTGCTCTGCACAATTCATACATGTGCTCTATTGTTAAAAGTATATGTAAAAGTGGATGACATTTTAATTCATATATTGAAATTACTTTTTGTGGACTTAAAGGAGAATTGTTCCCTGAACTAAAGTCTATTCTACTGGTTGTATTATACAGATTTTTCATGTGCATTAGCCAGGAAGAAAATAATAAGATTTTTATTATATAAATGTAGAGCTTACCAATCAAACTATATGACATAAGAAATCAACCATATAATGCACAACTTTTTATTCTTTATGGCTCAGTGTTGTCTTTCCTTTATGTCTCTCCATTCCCTCCATCAACCCATCTGATCATTGTCAATCGGGGTACCACTTTTTCTTTGTTCTTATGTCTTAACCAGATAGTTCCACAAGTGATAGGAACTAAGGAGAGATACAACACCTCACAACACCAAACCACATATGAACCTGACAGTCCCTATTAGAGGTGGATGCACATGATAATAACAGAGCAGGCGACAAATAACTCACAGTTTGGCTCATATATGCTAAAGGAGTTTTGTGTGGTGGGGTAGTCACATGCCCATTTGCTGCACCTTCATTTTAGCCAGGATGAACTGGATGTAGTCCATTTAACCCTGAACCTTGAGTTTTACTGAGAATGCCCATATATCATCTCATGGTAAGGGAATTTCACAGAACTAAGCAAATATTCTTCACTTTATCTCTCATAATCATCTTTAGTATCACAGTAGGGCCAATATAATTAGTGTTTCTACAGAACAACATTTCTTTTTTTCACATGTACAAAGGTAACCCTGTTGATACAGAGTTACTTATAATCTAAGTATAATTAATAGCTACTTATAATCTCAATTTCCACTTTCCATTAAGATAGACTAGTTTATAGTAGACCAAACTTTTCAGTGATAAGATATGAAAAAAAATGGATTAAATGAAACAAATAATTATAAAATTTAAATTTATGAATAATGTATACCATTTACAACAGATCAAAAATTATCAAATATTTAGGAAAGATGTGCAAGACCTCTACAGTGAAAATTAGAAACATTAAGAGAAATTAAAGAATGCAAAACAAATAAAACACATTCCATGTTCATAGAATGAAGATTCAATATTTTCAAGGTTTCAATTTTCTCTAAACCAGTCTATATAGTAACCACCATTTCTATCAAAACCCCAGGAAGTTTTGTTGTCATTGTTTTTTTTGCTGTTATTGCTGTTGCTGTTGCTGCTGCTGTTGTACATTTGCAGAAAGGGAAAGGGGGAGATTGTCAAATGTATTCAAAAACATATACATAAATGAAAGGCTATCTTGAAGAAAACAAAGTTAAAGGACTTACACTATCAGATACCAAGACTTATTCTAATACATCATAATTAGAACTGTGTGTTGGCTTAATGATAGATAAATAGACCAATAGAACAGAACAGAGAATCTAGAAATAGACTCACAAATATACAGTCTCCTGAAATACAATAATAGGTGTCACTGCAATGCAGTGTAGGAAAAAACTGTACAAGTATTTTTATAAGTGATGTTGGGTGAAATGTATATTTATAGAGAAAAAACTAAATCTACTTCATAATTCAAAATGGCTTATAGGTACAAATGAAAAAAGTAAAAATCCTAGGACCCTAGAAGGTAAGAGAATGCTTTCATGAAATTTGCATAAAAATGATTCCTGAAACAAGACTCCAAAAGCACTAATCATATGGAAATTTGGACACATTTAAACTGGATAAAATTAAAATTTATGTTCATTAAAAGACACCATTAGGAGGATGATAAGGTAAGCTACAGAGAGGGGGAAGACATTGGCCATGAAAAGACACATCAGTAGAAAAATGAGCTCAGGCTTTAAAGCACTTCCCAAATCACACATCCAAATGGCCTATCAACATATGAAAAGTGTCCACCTTCATTAATTGTCAAGGAATTCTAATTAAAACTCAAATGTGAAACCCTTACCCCATCAAATTGGCTAAAATAACAAAGACTGACAATACAAAGAGATTATGAGGATATAGGGCAACTGAAGCCTCTTACATTTGTAATAGAAATGTAAATTAGCGTAGCTGCTTTGAGAAATCGTTTGGCACTATCTGCAAACATGTACAATACACATACTTTATGACCCCAAAGTATATGCCCAACAGAAATGCCTGTAAATATGTACCAAAACAATATTGATCATAGTACCTTTTGTAAGAGCCCAAATATTAATGGACGCTTGATATATTGTAGATACCTACAATAGGATACTATGCAGCAATGAGAACGAATAAACTCCTGTCACATGCAATAACATGAACGAATCTTTGCAAACATAATATAGAGTGAAAGAAGCCAGATACAAAGAATACACGCTGTATAATTCTGTTTCTGTCAATTACAAACACTGGCTAAACAAAACTATAGTGACAGAATTCATGAGAGTGATTATGTTGGGGGTGTTTTTATGTATGGGCAAAGCATGGGGACTTCTTGGGTGCCTGTTAATGTTTTATTTCTTTTTTTCTTTCTTTCTTTTTTTTATTTTTTATTGTTTTTGACAGAGAGAGAGAGAGAGAGATACAGAGACAGAGACAGAGAGAGAACTGAACTGGGGGCACTCCCCAGTTCAGCACATGGGTCCTCATGGGCCAGGGTCAGGATTCAATCCTGGGTCCCCGGCACTGCAAAGTGAGCGCTTAACCCACTGAGCCATCCCGGCTTCCCCCTATTTCTTGATCTGATTGATGATTAAGGGAGCATGTTCACTTTATGAAAATTTATCAACTACTCTGATGTTTTCTGTATGTCACTAAAAGTTTTCCTAAACACAATCCAGATCTCCTATTCCCTTTGCTTCTACTCTACATTCTAAATCATTTAATTCAATTGCTGTAGTTCTCTAAAATTGTTATGCAAGATCTGTGCAGTATCCAGAAATTTGCTTGAAATAATCAAGAAATTTTAACTTCAAAGGTTTCATATTGCTGTCTTTTAAAAATCAACACACATACAATCAAGCTGTCAAGAACCCAGCTTGTCTACCAGAGAGAGGGAGATTCAGACTGAACAGAGAATTCTAATATGGTCATGCATTATCTGTAACCTGTAGGATGAATAAAGATAAGAATTAGAATGGACCTAACTAAAAATAGCCTTATGATAAAAATAGGTCACTTTATTTCAATGACACTCACTTCCACTGTGATTTTTATCTTGTGCTTATTTAGCTTCTAGTTCTAAACCAGGAAGGCTTGTTTCTTTCTTCCTTTTCTTTTTATTTATTTTACTTTCTTTTTCTTTTTCTTTTTTCTTCACTTGTGTAAGGTCATTGTAACCTATGGAAATAGAATTGCCCTTTTAGTTGCTTTGCACATGTCACTGAAGACACGGGTGAGAAGGAAATCAGGTGTATTGCCAACAGTATTTGTAGTAAGAGCTACTTGTTCTGAACTTGAACTTCCAAACATTGTTTGAAGTGATTCTCATGTTATTTTGACTTGCTGTCCTTAGAAATAGCCTTTTCTCAGTTATGTCAGACTTGCAAGCCAATTATATAAATTAAACAAATGGGAGTCTCATAGGAGAATTGATGATGGAGAGAAAACACAGGTATCAAGCTGCAAGCAAGCAAAGCATATGTTCTTCTTTTATTTTTTGAAGATTTATTTTATTCTTTTTGACAGAGACAGAGAGATACAGAAGCAGAGAGAGACAGAGAGAAGGGAGAAGGCCCGGAGTATTCTCCATAGTTATATGTCATCAATTTTTGACACGGTTTAGTTCCACACAGGAGGGCGGGGCAGCACAGGATGGAGATCAGGCTGGGGACCTCCCTCATGGGAAGCACACCCCAGTTCAGCATATGGGTCTGTAAGGGCTGGGGCCAGGATTAGATCCTCGGTCCCAGG
>PVKE010029444.1:0-20248 GCA_004027555.1 Craseonycteris thonglongyai | reverse complement strand
GAGACCTAGAAAACTATCTTAAGTGTAGGATCATGAAGAGCCAACTCTAAAGAACAAAATCAAGTGTAGTATGAGATATGACCTCCTAAACCAAGTGGCTTCAAATGAAGATGCTGGTTAAGGTAACAAAGCAAACTCATTGTATTAAAACATACTAAGAAATTATCAGTATAAATTTTTCCCATTTGATAAGGAGAAGGCAGTAAAGAAAGATGAACGGAGCAGGAAGATAATGGATGACAGATGCCTCATTTCTGAGGGAGAAAGAGGAGGCTCCACAGTATTCATTATTAATAATTTGACTAAGGCTAGCTGCTCTAGTCTATATGATAGAACACTTTAATCTTAAAAGAGCAAAACTGGGAAAACTTAATCTCATTATTATGATACAAATTTTCTTGCAAAGAACTTTAATATAGTTCTACTATTCAAAAATATGGATCTGAGATTAAATACTATGCTACTGGGACTTTGAAATGCTATTTAAAAAAATACCCTGACTACTTAAATAGCTTGACATGGCTTATGATAAAGTAAAACATAACAGACAATATTAAAATAAAGATAGCAAAGAAATAAAGGTTATTCAGAAGACAACAGACAAATGTTCCAGGAATCTGTTAGATGAAAGAGTTATTATTACTGAGAACTTAAATCTAATTCTAAGTTTCTTAGTACCAGAAGGAACTATTCCAAGGAAGGAGAGTTAAAGATTTGTGTGGTAGTGCTCATTAAGGCTGCTGATGCCATGCATTTAAGGTATCTCACCAATGTGACACACGATCAATATTACAGTAAAATAAATCACCTACTTTACATGATAAAATAGTTCAGATTCCACATTGGCTGGTTCAGACACTGAGCATACCACCAACTAACAGCTTAACACTGTGCTTTTGAGAAAGAAAACTAGCAAACAAATGAAGTCAGCTTTAATTTATATTTCTACCACTGAATACAAGGGGGGGACCCAAAAAAAGCTGAATGACCTTCTGGAGGGCAGGTCCCTTGTAGCACAAGCTTCCCTTGCCGAGTGTTCTAGGAACCCATCGGCATCATTGTACCAACTGAAGTTGTTGTGAGAGGCCACGTTAGCCTTTAGTGAAATTTTTTCAACTTGTTTGCCCATTGCATGATGGGGGATTTACATGAACAACATGTGGCATGACAATGCACCTGCCCACACCATGCTGAGTGTTCAGCAGGTTTTTACCAAAAACAGCATGACTCCCATGCCCTACCTTCCATATTCATTCACCTGATCTTGCCCCAAGCGACTTTTTTTTGTTCTCCTGGATGAAAAAAAATCTTCAAAGGGAAATACTTTGTTGATGCATAAGAGGTGAAACAAAAAAATGGCAGCAACCACCAAAAGGCATCAAAATGAAAGCTTTCAAAGGCTATTTTGAGCAGTGGAAAAAGTATCTTGATGGATGTATTGCAGTGGTGTCCCAACTTTCGGCTTCCCTGGGCCAGAGTAGCAGCAGCATTGTCTTGGGCCACGTAAAATATACTAACATTAACAATAGCTGAGGAGCTAAGAAGAAGGTCACAAAAAAAAAATCTCTTGCTTTAACAATTTGTGTTGGACCTCATTCAAAGCTGTCCCAGGCCACAGGTTGGACATGCCTGGTGTATTGCATCAAATGAAGAGTACTCTAAAGGTGACTAAAGTTTAAACATGTAAGAATAAACACACAATTTCTTTTATAAATAAATTCTGGGTTTTTTTTGGTCTCCCACCTTATGCTTGGCCTTGACCAAGATCCTTTATTGGCCATAAATGAATAAAAATTCATTTGGATTTCCAATTAAGAACTCAAACTCTGGTTTGTTCACATGTTATTTAAAAGTATAACCCCAACTTAAAATGTTAAGTGGAAACAAAATTTCATTCACTAATTTTCTAAATTCTCGTTTCTTCTTATACATGGTCAATAGCAGAGAGAACCTTTAAGTTTAACTTGTAGTCAAGTTTAAAAAGAAAAAAAAAGTATTGCAGAGAATTTATCACAGATAATCGAATCAAAAGGAAATATAATTAAAAGAACCTATCATTAGACACATTTTTAACATAATTCTAATTACTTCAGGTGCTCTATAACAATATTGTACTTGCTAAAAAAATACTGCAAAGGTTTTGCATGATATGTACCCTGTATTACACATTTTAGCACATAATACTCTATCACTAACAGTTGTTTCTTTGATTTTGTGAATTTACACTTGGAGACAAAAACAAAACTGGAAGAAAGGTCCTTCCTTTTCTGAATTACCAGGCCAAATCACAAAGACTTAGGTAACATACGTGATGGGTGGTTTCTGTTAGGTTGATCCATATGACACTGTCAATATACAACTATTTCTGACATATAAAACCAGCAATTTATACGGTTCAACTTAATATAAAAATTGGATGAAACTAGTACTATTGCCTGTATAAAATTTTAGATTTTTTTTATACAAAGCTTTTACTTATAAAACTTACAGAAGTTATTTTTTAGACTTTGATATGTATAATAATAAAACATTTCCATTACAACATATAAAATAAAGACCCAAGGATAAGATGCTTAGGTGTTATTGTACCTTCAGATTTAAATAATAACTAAGCATTTCAATATAAGGTGAGAAATTCTATACTCACATGTTTAAAGCAGGTAACTGGAGCTGCTGTAAAGCTATTGCTATTGATGTAGTTACCCCAGCTGAAACCTTCCATGGAGACTGCTGTTGAAATAAAATAAATTTAGATAAATTACAATTCTCAAATCTTTTATTTATAAGGTTATTCTAAAATTTGAAATGATATAAAATTTATCACTTTTAAAGAAAGCTTTTTCTGTAAAGATTAAAGAACTTCTCTAAATAAACATGAACTGCAGCATATATCTTACTTGCAAACAAATAGCAGTTTAAGTTCTCTATATGAAATGTATGCTTCTCAGGAAGTAAAGTAAGAGCTCTCCAGTTATGAGAAGCAAAGAATAGCGGACATTAATACTAAGGAGAATGCCACAAATATTGGGCCTTGTGACTGTAACTATTCTTTTCTAGAAGAATTTATTGAAACCAAAACCATCATTAGGAAGCCCAGTATCATATATGCTAACAGGGCATAGAAATAGCTTAGTTCATCAGAATTCACAATTAAAATGTAATTAATTAAAACTAGATGAATCAATATCAAATATGTCACCTTTATTATGTTCACTCATATTACCTGCTTTAGTCTTTGCTTGATTTTGCAAGGTAGCTTGATACTGAGCATATGCGGCTAGTTTAGCAACTAAAGGCTGTTTCTGAAGAACTTTTGCTTTCTTTGTTGGAGGCTTACCCTAGAACAAGAAGAGTTAAGTAAATAGGATTCTTTTTCATCCCCCTCCCACACCAAAAACTAATTTGATTGCATACTACTCATTCTGCTTAAGTAAACATTGAGGGTTTAGAAAATTATTAAAGCAGAGGAAACAAACAAGGAATTTTAACGAGAAATTTTTCTGGAGTTCTGCCACAATGTAGATATCTAACATGGGTAGCAGAGCTGGCATAGACAAAAAATAGCAATATGCAAATTAATATGTTAATAAAAAATTACATCCCATAAGATGTTAAAATACAGGCTGTGGTGGATACTTGATTCCTTCTTATACTAGATAAAACCAGTGGTTATTCACTCATGCAGGTTGCCAAGCATTGCTATTTATATGGTAAGAGAAGATAACTTAATGTTTAAAGAGCAAGTGACTAAGGTTTATACCTTTAGTGCTAACGCAAAAGATCAATGACAAAATGATCATGGGCCAAATTCACAGTGTGACAAACTGCCATCCATTTGGGTACAGACCACTGCTCAGGATCTTTAGGTACTGTCTTTCTGAAATATAGAAATACATCTAAGTGATGTATTTCCTTAATTTGGGGGACTTAAATAATCCTTTCAGTGCCATGTAATGATCTCCTTTAATAAGTTAAAGGAGAATATGAAAAATGTGATCACCAAAATAATATACATTACAAAAATCAGTATGTACTGCCTTTAAAAATTTGTTAATATGCTACAATAGTAACAACTTAGACAAATGGTCAAATCTCCAGTCATTTTGTAGGTACTGATATACATTTAAAGAAAGATGATTTTTCTTCTATATCATAAATATTAAAAAAAAAAAAAATTAATTGGATTAACCATACATTTGGTCAAGGTATCACATGGGTTGTTATAAAAAATACAAAGCAAAGATGATGGGAAAATAAAACCAAATGGTAAATCATATCCCCCCAAATGTTGAAAGATTCTACTTTGATGTTAACTCAAAAGAAAACAACGGGGAGGGGAAATGGCTTCAATGTATATATAAAGGCATTTATTATATTTATAATTATTTAGAAAAAGAGTAAGTATTTTTAATTCATTTAAATAATTCAGTTTTTTTCCGGATACCAGGACTTGTCTATATATGCAATCGCTGTCAATTTTATAGACTGAATAAATTATGAAGATCATTTATTTACTAAAAATGTGGAGTATAAAATGATAAATAACTGGCTAACGGAGCAGGGGTGGAGTGCAATGAATCACAATCAAATGACAGATAAATGGTGAAAGCCATAGAACAACAGATATAAGGAATAAGAAGGTTTCTGTACCGTTACCTGAAGTCTGGCCAAAATGCTTGCCTTCTTGGAGTTTGACGAATAACTTCTTGAACATGAAACGCTGCAGAAACGTTTGGTTTTAGAGTAAAAAGCATCTCGCACACCAACCATCCCACACATTTCGCAGGTAGCTAATTAATGAAATAAAAATAGTGGAGTTATGATCATATAATAAAATCAATTTTTACCTAATAGTTTAATAACTTGAGGGTCGATCCTCAGTCCTCAGGGCTGCAAAGTGAGCGCTTAACCCACTGAGCCATCCCGGCTCCCCCTAAAAATAGTAACATAAATCTTAAAAAAAAAAGCTTTCCCCCTGTTGTCTACTAGGAATTTTATGGTTTCAGGTCTCACATTTAATTCCTTAATCCATTTCAAGTTAATTTTTATGAGTAGTCTAAGAGAGGAGTCCTGTTTAATTCCTTTGTATGTGCATATCCAATTTTCTTAGTATCATTTATCGAAAAAACTTTTTCCCATTGTGTGTTCTTGGTGCCCTTATCAGATATCCGTTGACTAAATTTGTATTTCAAAGAGATATCTGCCCTCCAATATTCATAGCAGCATTATTCACAACAGCCAAGATATGGAAACACTCTAAATGTCCTTTTACAGATGAATGAATAAAGAAAACATGGTATATATACGTATCACATACATATACAGACATATATGGTACAGTGATGCCTTGGAATTCAAACTTAACCTGTCCCAGAACCCTGTTCGAGTTCCAAAACATATGAGTTCCAAGACGAGTGGGTGTTTGGATAAAGCTACTGGGTGTATAGTCAAGTCCCACGCAAACAACGTATTGGCATTCAAATTCCGAGGCAAAATTTGCTTGATTTTTTTGTTTGGATTCCAAGTTGTGTGAGTTTTAGGATGTTTGGATTCCAAGGTAAAACTATTATTTGTATATAAATGAATATTACTCACTATAATATTATTCAGTCATTAAAAAAAAGAAGAAAATACTATCATTTTGACAACATGGATGAACCTAGAGAGCCTATGCTAAGTGAAATAAGCCAAAGACAAATACTGTAGGGTATCATTTATGTGTGGAATCTTAAAACAAAAACCAAAAACATACTTTCATAAAATGGTGGTTACAAGGGGTTGCAAGGAGACATGAATAGATGTAGGTCAAAGGTTATAAATTTTCAGTTATATAAAGATTAAGTTGGGGATGCCGTGATAGCTAAGTAGGTTGAGCACTTGCCTTGCAAATGCAAGGTCTGAGGATTGAATCCTGGCCCTGGCCCGTGCAAACCCATATGCTGAACTGTGGTGCAAGTGGTAATGGCCAGGATGGCAGCAAAGGTTCTCACCTTCCATGTGGGAGGCCCCCAGTACAATTCCCACCCCACACGTGGCCCCACATCCACTTATGTGGAATGAAACTGTGTCACAACTAATGATGTACAATTGCGGAGACTGCTCTGGGTCCTTCCTCCTTCTCTCTCTCTCTCTCTCTCTCTCTCTCACCTTCTCTCAAAAACAATAAAATAAATCTTAAAAAAATGTTGTGACGTTCTAATGAACAACAGGGTGACTACAGTTAATAATCAGTTATAATATACTTGAAAGTTGCTGAGAGTAGAATTTAAGTGCTTACATCACACACACACAAATTTAACTATGTGACGTGATGGATGAAATAATTATCTTGATCTTGGTAATCATTTCACTCTACAATATATATCTATCACAATTCACACACTGTGTACTTCAAACATATACAATTGTATTAGTCAATTATTCCTCACTCAAGTTGGAGAAAAAGAAGATAGCAAACCATTAGGTTAAATGGGTTCAAATCTCCACTCAAACAGTTAAATTGGAGGGACTTGTAATTTAACCAGTATTTACTTGTAAGTCTGAGAAATCATAGACAAAAAGGTAAGGTGCCAGAAGATGAGAGATGAACAAAGGGTGTCTCAAGGAGAAAAAAACAATGGTTTTCTGTTGTAAAAAGTCTAGAACAGATTATTAAAAAGGTCTGTGATCATCTAGATAAAAAAAATTGTGATTCTCAAGGGAACAATGTATCTTTGCCAAGGATTATACCCGTCAATCTAGAATTCCAATGACCAGGAAGTAAGCTCCACCAGGTCAGAGACTTTATTATGCTCATCTCTGTATCTCTAGTATTTAAAACGGAGTCTGGCACATACAGAGCTTCAATAAGCCTTATATCCTTTTGTGACAAAATTACTAGACTGGTATGGTATCTAAACCATGGCAAAGTATATATTAATAGGAGTTAATGCATTCGATTAAATCTCTAATGCAGCCTTGTCAGTAAGAATTAAGAAATTTAAGCTTAAGTGGAAGACACCTTGGTAGATTTTAACTTGTGGGATGACCACACCTAGGAGATCCTAATAAAGTGAAATTTTTAAATATGCCCTCTGCTACTCAACTCTTTAATCCAAAGATTAAAATATGATCTGCAAGACATTATTATCAAATCTAAATGACATAAAACTGCAAAATGAGATGACAGCATTCAACATTAGATGACAGAAATAGGAATAAAAATTTCTAAGACGGAAACTTAGTAAGAAAAAGATTCTATGGACAGTTTTAAAGTCCTACACCTATTCTAACAAAATCAATGCAAAAGCACAAGACTGGTTTAAGCTGGTTTAGTTCATGTGATAAAAAGTAAAGCGTTTTAGTTACTTGCAAATTCAGTTATTAGTTTAAAAAAAGTTAAAGCAATTTGGTGTCATGAATAGAAACACAGTGTCCTGAAAAAGGGATATAAAAGGTTGAACCACTTTCTGCTCTAGTCACACAGGACAATCAACCACCTGCCTGGAGTATTATTATCCAGGATGTGGGACTTTCAATTCTAAATCTAGGACTGTCTCAGGCAAATCAGAACAAGTTGTTGTCCTACTACCACATAATCTGGAGTATTCCCCAAACAAAGTGAGTGGAATATTGATGAATTAAATCACTATGCTACTACGAGAAATGGCCGAAGCACCTAGGCTGACTGGGTGTGCCCTAGAGATACATTGAAACTATGTATGCTAGAGTGAAGAGAAGAAATGTCATCATAACAAAAATCAGAATTATTCGAATTTAGGTTAATTTAAAAGGCAATATTAAAACCAAGACAAAAGTTAGATCAAGGATAATTTTAGTTTAATATAAAGAATATTCTTGTAATTAGAGATAAACTATCACTGGAAGTGTTAAAGCAGAAAAATTAAAAAGAATTGTTATAGAGGAAAAGTTTCTTTCAACACTGTAAGTCTATTATATTATCCTACACACTGTCAAATACTTAGGGATTTATTATTGAATTATGAAATTTAAGTTCACATTAAGTTTCTCAATAGCCTTCTACTTTCATTTTTTTTCACAAGCTTTCTATCAGAAGGTGGAAATAAAGGCAAAATAAAAGAGATCAAACACAAACCCAGCAATCTTATCTAGAACTACAAGTTTCAGACTGTTTCTTCAAACATATCCTCAAATATAAAGTTGTAGAACAGGTAAAGGCTGTTCATCTCAGGCTGAATCATTCATACTCACCCATTCCAGATTTACCATCTGGGTATGTGTAGACTTGTCCATTATTTTTGATAATTGGGAGATTAGAAGGTAAAGGAGCAACTTCTTCTTCACTCTCCTCAGAGCTGGAGCTGCTACTTGTGTCCTCACTGCAGCTATCATAACCGTCAAACATCCCGAATGCGTCTCCTCGTCTCCTTTCAGATCTTGAAGAATGTTCAGTCCTAAAAGTAGAAGAGATAATACATGACATACAACTCATGCACATTCCCTAAAAAATCTTATTTCCAATATTGGTAAATGAGATTTAAAAAATGAAAATCAAGCCCTTATAATAAAAAGCTAAGTGCTTGTGTCAAAATGGAGCCATCCCTTTTATGGGACAGAAATCTATTAGCTAACATGTTAGCTAATAAGAATAACTAATGACAGTAAGAACATTGACTGAACCAGAAGATCATCATGTAATTCAAGTTTTGCCGTAAAGTAGGTGTGTCACTTCTCTATAGAACAGATTAGATGATTTCTTAAAATTGTGGTGAAATACAAAACAGACGATTATTTAATTTGCCTTTCATTTCCAAATTAAAACGTCTACACTGTAACAATTTAGAGCATCCAGGAAATATATAGATGCTTTTAAAAATCACTGCTAGGGGAAGCTGGGATGGCTCAGTGGGTTAAGCACTCACTTTGCAGCCCTGGGGACCAAGGATCGAATCCAGGCCCTGGCCTGAATGGACCCACATGCTGAACTGGGGAGTGCCCCCAGTTCAGTTCTCACTGGGGCAAGACCCCAGCCTAGTTCCTGCCCTGTGCAGCCCCGCCCACCTGTGGAATGAAACTGTGGAAAAACCGATGATGTGCAACTATGGAGACTGTTTTGGGCCCTCCCCCTTCTCTCAGTCTCTGTCTCTGTATCTCTCTCTCTCTCTCTGTCAAAATAATAAAAATAAGTCTTTAAAAAAAAAAAATCACTGCTAATAGTTCCAGTGATATTAATTGAAAATTTAAAATGTTAGGGACAATTTTTAGACATGAACTATTTCAAAAATTAGACAGCATTTTAATATATGCAACCGTTTTCACTTTTTTCTTTAACATAAACAATGGCTAAAAAATCTTCAATTATCTCAGGCTAAACATTATTTCCTTTTCAAAAGAAAGGCATAAAGACACGATATATCATCTTCAGTGACTCCTATTCATTAGTTCATTCCTCCAAAAAATGTTCACTCATTCAAGCCACAAACATATTCTTCCAAATGAATACCAGTACTCCAAACTTCCCTGAAATAAATTCCAAAACTTTACGTTTAGTGAGAAGAAAATCAAAAGAAAATAGGATATAACGAGAATAAAAACATTTTAAATTAAAAAAAAAAAAAAGGACATGAAATAATCAGTAAACATTAGTGAGTTACAACTAGAGTGAATACTATCAATGTAGGACTCTTTAGAGTTTGGCACCTATACTAATTCTTTTACTTCAGTTAAATTTTTTTTTTTTTGTTATCGCTTCTCAGCCTTTTGGCTAAGATCAAGTGTAATATTTTTCTTGTTATCATCTTACACTTTATGCACAATTTCTTTTCTAGCTAGTTTAACTTAACATGACCAAAAACAAAGCTGAAATCTGTTGTTCAAAGCTTGATAAGATAAAACCACCCAAAAGCATCTTAGTTTTATTGCATCAACTATCAGTTTCAGGTATGCTAGCATTAAACATTTACACTGAGATGGGAAATTGATTTTCATTTAACTATCTTCACCAGGTTTAACTATGAAAGCACCAAAACTGGCTTCTCAATCCACACAAAGGAAGTATTGTATGTCCACGTGAATACTGTCTTTTAAGATGTCCCTTGGGAGGCTCTCCACATCACATGTTCTACCTTCAACTCTTTTTAGTATTTAGGACTCCCTTTTAGACCCAGTTTTAAAAAGAAAAATTTATTGTTTGTGGTCATGTTAGAATTATTCCCCTGTTCTCCCTAGCTTGATTACCTATCTTATTTAGATTTGGTTTTGAATAACTTTCAGGTATTTCTATAAATCAAACTTATCTTCAAAGAATCAAAATCTACTACCACCAGGAGATTTCAAAAGAATAAATAAGACTCTGAAGGCAATTCCAAAAGAAAAGTTTAACAACATTTTGAACTGACAAGGTGGCAGGGAATGGGAAACTTCTTGTGTGGTACTAGTAATACAGAATTTTGACAGACCTAGACTTGAGACCTAGCATTACCATTTATTAGCTGTAAACTTGGGCAAGTTATGAGATTCTTCCCTTATTCATGCACTATTCAACAAGTATCAAGATTTGTGTGTGTCTCACAGTGACAGAGGCTAAAGATAAAGTGGTGTACAGAGCAGACAAGATCCATGGTTCTCACAAAGGTTAGAATCTTCTGGCGGGAGAAATCTAAGCAAGGCCACACGATGACAGCTGCAAGTAACTAGGGTAGGGGTAGCCAACTGAGATGCATTGGCGAGGAAAGACCCTGAGGACAAATAGGGTAGGAGTTTAAAACATCTGGGGCTAGAATGTTCTAAGCAAAGGAAAGAGCAAGACAAAGCCTTTCGAGCTGGAAAGTATTTGGCACACTGAAAGGCCAGTGCGACTGGGGCCCAGTGTGAGAGGTGTGGGAGGTGAGGTTAAGGGATGTGGTGGCCACATGATAAGGGCCCTTTGAAGGCCACGGTAAAGAACTAGTATATTTTTTCCTGAGGACAATGGAAAAACATTATATATTTATCACAGTGATTAGAATACACACTTAAATTCATTACAGTCTACCACCATGTAGAAATAATCTTTTATAGGCATACTTTTCATATACACTTGTCCACTTTACAGAAGCTTGGTTGGCAGCTAATTCATATTTACTGACCTTTAAATGTCAATGCAAAGTATCTATTTTGACTCTACTTCTCAGAAAATACAACCCTGAAAATTCAGGAAGTCAATTATAAACATCTTGGTTTCAATAATTGTAGGCTATTAACATTAAAAAAAGTACTATGGTCAAATACATTTGGGAAATTTTCTTTACAGAGAGACACAGAGACAGACAGAAGGGGGAGGGCCTAGAGGGCCCCAGAGCAGTCTCCATAGTTGTATGTCATCAGTTTTTGACATGATTTCATTCTACATAGGTGGGCAGGGGACGTGAAGGGCGGGAACTGGGCTGGGGGCCTCCCACTTGGGGAGCCTCCCATGTGGGAGGCATGCCCCCTGGAGCCAGGGGCTGAACCAGGGGGCAAGACCTGAACTGGGGGCCTACCGCATGGAAAGCACACCCCAGTTCAGCATATGGGTCCGCACTGGCCGCGATTCAATCCTTAGGATTTGATCCTTGGTCCCTGGGACTGCAAACAAGCACTTAACTCGCTGAGCCATTCCGGCTTCCCCTCCCATAGCATCTTCAAGGACTAATATTGAGACATGCTCTGACATTTTCCACCATCTACCTTGTGATTATACAATCTAAGGGTGACTAAGTCCCTGGATGCACCCAGCCTGAGGCCTCTGACTGTCCCAAGTACCGCAGGAATGACTATTTTGACATACACATAATTCAAGGCACATTAGCTGAGAAGTTGTATTCTACTTGGGGAATGCTGTTCCCTAACTACTTTTTCCTTAGATTAGATTAGGACAGAGTACTAGTGATCTTGATCTCTCTCTCTCCATATACCTATATATATGTAATTTATTTACTGTAGGGGACCTTAACTGGAAACTCCTGCTTCAGACCAAAACCCCTAAGAGGGCTGCAATTTCAACAGAAGAATGGGGAAAAAAATTCTGACTACATGCAAAGGAGACCTAATGGGAGTCTTTTCTGTCCATGTCCTGGGTGGAAAGGCTTCTCTGGGATTCTGTAATCACAGGTTTCTGTGTATGTCTGAGGTCGCAACTTATCCTACCCTTAGAAGGTCAGGAAATCCTCAGGTCAAGAAATCAAAGTGGTTCCAGGATACCAGTGCTCCTTGATACCCAACAAAAGCGATCCCAAATCATCTCAGAAAATAATCACCCACAATTCAGGCCTTGCAGCATTCCCACAGGTTTTATTAATATGAGTACACCATCAAATATAAGCGATCCACCACAAGCACTGTTAGCAGAAACAGATGAGCAATCCAAAGTTAGGCACTGGAACTGCTGGAGACAGAATATATAATAACCATATAAGAACTGATTAAGAATAAAAATATTGAAAAATGAGCAAAGGAATAAAAAGCAATTGTGCAGATTTGAAAAAACAAACATAACTTCTATAAATAAAAAATATAAATGAGATACTGGCTGAGATTTTTGCAGAAATAATGAAAATACAAATTCACAGATAGAACTACAAGATATGAGGGCTATCCAAAAAAAATCCAGCCACTGTCAATATAACAAGAACTGTTACATGGCTGGATTCTTTCCAGACAGCCCTCATATATTAAGCACAACAAAAAGATACCCATATCTAATCAGATCACAGTAAAATTGCAGAACACCAGGGAGAAGATTTAAAAAGCAACCATTCACCACAGTGAATCTCACTAGTCAGCACTGATGTAATCGGCTGCTCACTAACTAACCATTAAATATGGACAGACAGGCAAGGGCCACCAAGCAGTTGAACAAGGCCTCTAAGAAGGTGAAAGGCCAAAATAAATTTCCAGGAAAAAAGAACCTATAGGAAACAGAAGCAATGCAGAGCAAAAGAAAAATTCAAAAAATGAAACTAATTCTTCAGAAGTAGAAGAACAGGATACCATCAGTGAATAAGATAGACCTTGGGGGGAAACCGGGATGGCTCAGCAGGCCAAGCGCTCCTTTGCAGCCCTGGGGACCGAGGATGGAATCCCAGCTCTGACCCGTGAGAGCTCATATGCTGTACTGGGGTGTGCTCCCCATGAAGGAGGCCTCCAGTTTGGTTCTCACCCACTGGTTCAGCCCCTGGCTTAAGGGAGTATGCCTCCTATTCAGGAGGCCCAGTCCAGTTCCTGCCCTGCAAGGCCCTTGCCCACCTGTGTGGAATGAAACCATGTCAAAAACTGATGATGTACAACTATGGAGACTGCCCTGGGTCCTCCCCCTTCTCTCTCTCTCTGTCAAAAACAATAAAATAACTCTTAAAAACAAAAAGACCTTGGAATTTAAAAACAGAAAAAGCAAAATAATAAACTCAATAAATAGATAGTAAAATTAAGGCAATCTTTCATAAACGTGTGTGGACATGGGACAAAAAGCTAGAAAATAAAAGTTATATCCATAAGATTCAAAATCCAAAGAAGAGATACTAAAGAAAAGGCAAAGCACAAGGGAAAAAAAGTTATACAAAGAAAAAAAAAAAATTCCAAGATCAAACACAGTTTCTATTATATATTAAGACCATGTAATCCCAGCCTAATGACTTAGAAAAAAAATCTATACCAAGGTACATCATAATAAAAATTACAGAACTGACAATAATGATACCAGAAGCTTCAAGAAAAACACTATGCCACAAAAAGAGAAGGGAACTGAGATATCAGTGGGCTTCTCAATAGCAAGATTAATAAAAGTAATGTCTTCAAACTTCTAAAGAAAAAAAAAAATCTTATCAGAAAGTCTATAGTCAAAGTTCCAAGTAAAAAAGTCAATGAAATAAAAACAAACAAAAAATAAGTGAAAGCAAAAGCTGGTTAGAAGAGCAGTAAGATTGATAAACCTCAAATCAGAGATTAAAAGACAAATTTTCCAATACTGCGAATGAGGTGATATCACTAGATTCTACATATATTAAAAGTAAGAATATTAGCAAATATTTATTATGCTAATAAATTTGACTTAGATGAAATAGACAAATTCCTTGAAAGACACAAAACCAAACCTCACTCATAAATTAATAGATTACCGAATAGGTAAGTAATTATAAACCTGAATAGGTAAAAAAACTAAATTTGCCATTGAAAACCTTCCACAAATTACTTTGAACACTTCCATACAAATTTCCTCTTACAAAATAAAAAATTTCTTCATTTTCTATTTGATTCAGATTGTAGATACCCAGTTGAAATACTATGTAATTGATACTCTTTCTTCAGTAGCATATCCAGACTACATGATGTCCACCTGCCTCTTATTGGTAATGTTAAGTTTGACTGGTCCTTCTATTTTCCCTCTTTCAACAAACAATCTAGGGGGTAGACATTTAAAAACCATGCAAATATTCTGCTCACCAAAATGTCAATCCAGACTTAGCATCTAATGATGATTCTTGCCCAATTAAAAAACTTTCCAACCCTAGAATTTCTTCCGTGTTCATCAGCTGACATCATTCTGTAAGGAAAAATCCTCTTTTTTCTACTGGGGGAACCAATTCATTGATTCCTATTTTTTAATGGCTTATAATTCAGTATTGTTTTTAATTATTTGGCTCACACTGTCCAGCTGCATAGCACTCCATTGCATATTTATTCAACCAATCTCTTACTTGGATATTTAGTAGTTTTCAATGTTTTGCAATTATAGATATCAATGTAGTAAATTTGTGCACATGCATATGCTCAGTTTTTAAAATGACTTGTGGTAGTCCTTCAGGGTATATTCTCAGAAGTGGGATTGCTGGATAGAAAGGTGAATGTCCATGTAACTTATTGGATGTTGTCAAATTCCGCTCCATAAAAATTTTAGAATTTCCATTTGCACCAGTCATACTGAGTGCTGGTTTCCCCACAGCCTGTGTTTGTTTGTTTTTTTGACAATATGATAGATAAAAAAGTAATTCTTGGGGAAGCTGGGATGGCTCAGTGGGTTAAGCGCTCGCTTTGCAGCCCCAGAGACTGAAGATCGAATCCTGGCTCCTGCCCAGGCAGGCCCATATGCTGAACTGGGGTGTGCCCCCAGTTCAGTTCTTGCTGGGGGCTCGTGTGGGAGGCTCCCTGCCCAGTTCCTGCTCTTTGCAGCCCCGCACCCACTTGTGGAGTGAAACTATATGGAAAACGAATGCTGTCAACTATGGAGACTGCTCTGGGTCCTCCCCTTTCTGTCTCTGTCTCTCTCTCTGTCAAAAACAATTAAAAAAAAAAAATCTTTAAAAGTCGTGTTTATTTCGTTCTTTGTTTTCAAACTTGCTATTTGGAAATAACTTAAAGCTTCCAGGAAAGTTGGAAGAATAGTAGAATGAAATGCTGTGTACTCTACTCAAATTCACCAATTACTCACATTTTGCCCCATTTGTTGTATTCTTCTAAATACTGTGCATAGATGCTTTTAAAGTTGTATACAGTATATCATGTCTTTTTATCTCCCCCAAATTCAGTGTGCATTTCCTAAGAATAAAAACATTCTTTCATAACTACAGTACAGTTATCAGGTTCAGACACTTAACACATTGCGTACGGATCATGAGAATTCTCATTTTTACACTTGACCTTTTATTTTTTGCAAGATTTATTTAATTAATTAGGTTTGGTTGATATATAACGAGCAAATATTATCAATGGATAAATTTACGTAAGTACAAAAAATTTCGTTGAAAAGTTAAAAATAATATAGAAGCAATAGCATTTTAGAGAAGAGTTCATTTCAACGTGGTCTCATTTAAATACCTGCCAGAACAGAGGGTTATGAGAGATTTAAACCCCACCATATGCAACGTGTTAACATTAATACATTTCCCCTTATTTATTACCCATAATCCAAATTATGGGTAATAAAATGCTTTCCAGCGTTTCTTCCTTCCAGTCCAACATCACATGTATTTGACTCCTTAGTTTACTTTAATCTGGAACATTACTGTTGAAGGATGAAGGCTCCCTCCCCTCTTTTAATAGAGTGTTTTTTATTTGGTGTTCACCTCATGATGTTCCCTCATCAGGTTCAGGTTATGTAGCCTCATAATACTACACAAGTGATGTATCCTCAGAATATACTCAAGAGGCGCACTATGCCGATCTGCCTCACATGGTGATGTTAACTCTGATCACTCTGTCAAGATGTCTAGTTTTTCCAATATACACTTACTGTATTTTTCCTGGCAACTAATAAGCAACCCTGGGGACATACGTTTAGCATCCAGTAATTCCTGCCAAACCAAACAATACTATGATAGCTGCAAAATGATTTTCTAATTCTAATACTCTTTTACCAGTCGGTAGGAAATACTTCCATCATTTTTTTAATGTATTTACCTATCTACTTACCTATCTGTTCATTATCAATATGAATTCACTAACTCCTGTTTTTTCCCCCAATAGTTTAGAACAAATTACTGTCCATATTTTCGAGTTCACATTCTCTCCTAGCCAACTACTAGGATCCCCTTAAACATGGTCCTGTGTCTAACATGCTCCCATCAATTTTTGAATACTGTCTTTCTTTCTGGAATATCAAGATATTTCAGGATCATTTAATGAGTATACCTATGCTGCTTCAGCCCTGAAATCAACCATCTCTCCAAGGAGCTCTTGTCCTTTTATGGGGACTGGTAATAAAAACCAAGATGTGCTCAGTAGTTTTACACTAACCCATTTTTCTATCTTCTTTTTGTGTGCATGTGTGATTTGTCTGTTTGTATCTTTGAACCTTTTTTTCTTTAGGGTTTTTTTACATGTTTTCTGTGTTTAGGAATTTACCCTAAATTTATCCTTTGTCTACAATATATATGGCAAAAAAATTTAAAAAAAAATTTTTTTTGACAGAGAGAGAGAGAGAGAGAGAGAGAGAGAGAGACACAGACAGAGAGAGAACTGAACTGGGTACTCCCCAGTTCAGCACATGGGTCCGCCGGGGCCGGGGCCAGGATTCGATCCTGGGTCCCCGGTGCTGCAAAGTGAGCACTTAACCCACTGAGCCATTCCGGCTTTCCCAATATGGCAAATTTTGATTTTGCTTATGGAGTATTTTGCCATGCAATTAAAAAATATTTTTATGTAGTAAAATTTACCAGTATTTTCTTATATTGATATTCATGTAATATTTATATGTAATTTTCATTTTTTGTACTATCTGTAATAGAAATCTGAATTACTCTTGCTTCAAAAATAATTAGAAACATTTTCATTTTCTTCATCCTGAAATAATTCATGTAGCACTGGGAATATTTAGTTTCTAAAGGTTTTGCAGAATCCCTTGTGAAATACCTGGGCCTAGTATTTTGAGTTATATATGACTCCTTGATAAACCTCTTCTACAGAAATGATCTAAGTTTATTGTTTTTGAAAATCTCAAATGAGGTCAAGTTTCTTAAAACAGATTAAGTGGAAGATTTTCAAATTTATTTACAGAGGTGTGCAAAATAGTTGCATATGACTTTCTCAATTCCCTCTGTATCAAAGTTATCTCCTTGTCATTTCTTATTTTGTATATTTGTTTTTAAGTCATTAATATCTACCTTTGTCTTCATTATTTCCTTTTGTTTTCTTTTTGCTTACTTTATTCTTTTTTCGTTTGAGTTAGAAACTTATTTATTTCATTCTTTTTACCGTATTAAAATAACCATATTAGGCCCAAGATGCAGTTGCTTATACTAAGCCCCACATCAGCAAGCAAAATCTTAGTAATTAGGTTTCTATGCTCAGGTATCCCAGAAAAGCAGGGCCTCGGTCAATCTATCAGTATTTACCTGCTCAGCACAAGTTCCCAGACCAGCTCCCTTTGATCTATTGAGGGAAGTAACCCTGCTTTAACCAATCAGCAAATACCCATTATAACTTCCTTGTTCCTACTCACTTTCGTCTATAAGCATTTCTTTTCAGAGTTCCTTGCTCCCAGAAAGACTGCATGCTGAACAATTTATCAATCGCTGAATAAAGCCAGTAAGATACTTAAAATCTACTCAGTTGAATTTTGTTCTTCAAAAATTGGAATGTGTTTAGGATTCTGTATTTTCTTGTGCTCACTGCTTTTAATGTATTTCATCGATTCTGATATGTAATATTTTATTATCAGTTTTTAGAAACTCTGCAATTTGTTTGCATTTCCCTCTTACTCGAGTTGTTTTTTCCTTTTTAAATTGAAGCATAATTTTGAATACATATCAAGATGCAGAACTTCTGTTATTCTAAGCTATCTTGTGTTCTTTCCAAGACAATCCCTCTCCTCCCCTCAGAATTTTGGCACCATTGGTTAACTTTGCATGGGAGTGCTCACTTAATGTTGTCAATAGGTTTTTGGGAACTGGGACTTTAAGTGAAACCATGTATAACAAAACCAATTTTGATACAGGTTAATTGACATAAACAAGTTAAGTTCATACGGCTTATTTATGATCATAAATATATCACAAAATTTCTAAATATAAGACCCAAAACACCTCTAATATTAGACGTAGAAATAAATGTGAGCTACACATACATTTATGGAAGATTATTTTCCAACCCACTTATTTTAGTTCTGGGTCAACAAGGGTGTCCAGAATCCATCCCAGTATCCAAAGAGCACAAACGCAGAAATCAGCCCCGGACAGAATGCCATCTCGTCGCAGGGCACTCTCACAATACACCACTCACTCAGTGAGATGATTTAGACACGCCAATTTACCTAATGTGAATATACAAACTCCACACAGGGAGTGGACCCAGCAGGCAATCGATTTTTTTTTCTCACAAACACTATAAAATGATTTGAGGACCTGTTGTACAAAACTTTCCAACATCCAACAGGTTTCTAAATTAAGGTAGAAGGGTTTTTCTCTGTGCTACGTGGGGACTGACAATGGACACCCAGGACATTCAACTCCCAAAGCAGTAGCCAATGTATCTATCTGTGGAGAATGTCACACAGAAAAAACCCAGGGATCCAATCAGAAGCACAGAATGTGGATACAGAATAATGTACGGTACAAGAAAAGGCCTAAAACATTGGTGGTTTCTGATGCTTGGTGAAACATGGAATTCAGAGGATTGCCTTTGCATTTGGATTTGCTGTTAATGTTGTATAGCCTTTGATTAGTAAACTTACCTATATTAATACAACTACACAATTTCATTTTAAAAACCATATTGTATTTAAGTATCTATTAAGTTTATATAAATTATTTTTGTCCAATTAAAAAAACTCAAGGTTTAACTGTCCTTCCTTTTTTTAAATTTTTTTATTTTTTAAATTTTTGACAGTGAGAGAGACAGAGACAGAGAGAGAACTTAACTGGGGGAGCTCCCCAGTTCAGCATATGGGTCCACATGGGCTGGGGCCGGGACTTGATCCCGGGTCCCCAGTGCTGCAAAGTGAGCGCTCAACCCACCGAGCCATCCTGGCCTCCCCTTAACTGTCCTTTCTTTTTGGTTTCTTGTATGGGACCTACTGATATTTTCCTAATACATCAACATTTTTTGTGAATACTCTGTGATTGAAAGAGTATACTTTCAATTATTATGATGTAGTGATGGATATACTTGAAGACCTGCCTTATTATGTTGTTCAAGTCTTCTATATCCTTTTTTGTCCACTACACCTATCTTGTGCTGAGGGCTAAAGTCTCCTATGTGTTTCATTTCACTACCTGCATTTCTTATACCGTAGTTTCTGCTTTATATAGATTGTCGATGTTTTATTTGGTATATATTTATAACTGTTATACCTTTGTTGCAAATTGTGGTTGCTAGCATTATAAGCTGTCCTCTTTTGTGTCATTCACTGTTTTTTGGTTTGACTTCTACTTTGGTATTAGCACTGTCAATCCTGCTTTCTTATTTCTATTTGGCTGGTATATATTTGTCCATCCCTTTATGTTCTGCTATTTTTATATGTAATAAAGTTGGCTTTTGATTTCTGAGACATTTGAAATTTTTTTTTCTTTTAAATGGTGAGGGAATCCTCATTGGTATGACTGGTATGTTTTGATTTCAATTCTGTCATATTATTAATGTTATAATTACTGTGTGCATTATGTAATATTTACCATGTGATTTTTTTTTTTACTTTATGATGGTTTTCTTTGGCCTTTAAAAAATTTCTTTCAGTATTTGGGAAGGTTTGTAATTTTTTCTAGTGCTTCCCTTTGAATTAATACTGTTATATCTTTTTTTTTTTTTTACAATCTATTAACTTATGGGCATTTCTTTTTTT
>PVKE010029443.1:0-20246 GCA_004027555.1 Craseonycteris thonglongyai | reverse complement strand
GGATCGAATCCTGGCCCCGGGCTCCCATATGCTGAACTAGGGAGTGCCCCCAGTATGGCTCTCACTGGGGTGAGACCCCAGCCCATTTCCTGCCCTGTGCAGCCCGCTGCCCACCTGTGGAATGAAACTATGTGGAAAAACCAATGATGTACAACTATGGAGACTGTTCTGGGCCCTCCCCCTTCTCTCTGTCTCTGTATCTCTCTCTTTCTCTCTCTCTGTCAAAAACAATAAAAATAAATCTTAAAAAAAAAAAAATTTCGGGGAAGCCGGGATGGCTCAGTAGGTTGGGCGCTCACTTTGCAGCGCAGGGGACCGAGGATCGAATCCCGGCCCCGGCCAGTGCGGAACCATATGCTGACCTGGGAGCTCCCCTAATTCAGTTCTCTCTCTGTCTCTGTGTCTCTCTCTCTCTCTCTCCCCCCTCTGTCAAAATAAATAAATAAATAAATAAATATTAAAAAAATATTTCTTGTTAAACTTAGCAAGAGTGGAAGTGAAATCAGGGACATGTATTTTAGTCCAAGTTTATTGGTCTAATACCATGAAGAAAATGGCAGTGTGCAAATGGATTAAACATTTTTCTGAGGGGAACCAAAGCATCACTGATAAAGAGAGGTCAGGGCAGCCAGTAATGAGCAGAACTGATGAAAATATTGCAAAAATTGGTCAAATTGTGCATCAAAATCATCAGCTGACTGTGTGAACAAGCAGACCAAGTAAACATAGATATAGAAACAGGAAAATATTCACTGAGAATCTTGGCATGAACAAGGTGTGTGAAAAAATGGTCCCAAAGGAGCTCACTGATGAACAAAAGCAAAAAAGAGTCAAGGTTGCTAAAACTTTTTGGAGTGGCAAGACAATGTTTTGAGCCATTTATCACTGGAGATGAAACATGGGTATACCAATATGACCTAAAACAGAGTATCGAAGTGCTCAATGGAAGCCAGTCAATTCTCCACAACCAAAAAGTTCTGTCAGTCCGATTCAAGAGTCAATACGACATTGCTAACTTTTTTTCTTTATTTTTTTTTTTTGATACCCAGAGGGATTGTTCATTATAAATTTGTATCAACTGAACAGTCAACCAAGTTGACTATTTGGAAATGCTGAAAAGGCTCATGCAAAAGTTAAATGAAAACGACCTGAACTTTTTGCCAACAACTCTTGGCTCTTGCATCATGACAATGCACCAGCTCACATGGCACTCTCTGTGAGGGAGTTTTTAGCCAGTCAACAAATAGCTGTATTGAAACACCCTTCCTACTCACCTGATCTGGCCTCCAATGACTTTTTTCTTTATCCAAAGATAGAGGAAATATTGAAAGGAAGACATTTTGATGACATTCAGAACATCAAGAGTAATATGATGAATCTGATGGCCATTCCAGAAAAAGAGTTCCAAAACTGCTTTGAAGGGTGGACTAGGCACTGGTGTTGGTGCATAGCTTCTCAAAGGGAGTACTTCGAAGGTGACTATAATGATATTTAGCAATGAAGTATGTAGCACTTTTCTAGGATGAGTTTGTAAACTTAATTGTCATACCTATAAAAGTAGAAAAAATATTAAAAACAAGACTCATAAAAATGAAATTCTGAAAGGTGTTTAGGGTTTGTAAAGTAAACCTCAGTGAGGCCATAGTTGTGTGCACACAGAGGCTTGTGAAAAATGTTGAGGCTTGGAGTAAGAAAGTGATCAAATTGTGGGATCAGGTAATGCACATTAACTGAGGAAGTTAATGCATTGAGTCATACATCTATTCAACAAATGTTAATTTCTCCTTATATTTATTTATTCATCCACTCATCCATCCAGCTCAATACTTATAGAGGCCTGTTCTCTGCCAGGCACTGTGCTAAGTGTTGGAGGTACAGGAAAGAATGGGACAGGAGGTCAAGAAACTCAATCTGGTGGAGGTGGAAACAGAGCCTACAATGGCAGCCCAGGTTGTGAGTATCCTCACAGATGTGAGCCAGTTGCTCGAGTGCACAGAGGACAGACAGGGTGATGAACAAGAAGCATGATCCATTCTCTAGTTTGTTTCCATTTTGTCTTTCAAGAATCTTTCTTGGAGCTATAAATGATAGAATATTGGTACAAAGAAATTGAAAGCCAAGATTTGAGAGGTAAATGAGGTAGTGGCTCATATTTACCTACCCTAAGCAAATTTAGATTTTTAAAAATGTTCTATGCAGTCTCAAGGAGAAAGAGTTTGCATTTATTCTTTGTATTTCCAGGGGGCAAAACTAGTACCAATAGGAAAATTTAAGAGGAAAAGAGATTATAGCTCAGCATGTAAAGAGCCTTTAAGTAAATATGCCTTTGTATAGTGAAAGTTATGCATATACCATGTAGAAAAATTAGAACATACAAGTACAATAATAATGTGACGATAACTAAAAATCCCCCTGATTTCACAAGTTAGTCATAAGCATTGTTGAAGGTAGTATATTTCCCTCCAGTTTAGAGATGCGTTACATGGTCAAGATTATGTAATAAATGCAAATTCTATCTTTTCTTTTATTTAACATTAAGCATTTCTTATATCACTATAGACCTACACAGAAAGTAATTTCAGAGTTCTGGTTCTAGCCAAAATAGAATACTGTACTCCTTCCAAGATTTCCCTCTTACAACTAAAATGCCTGGACATAGCATGACAAACAAGCATAGGAAAACTCTGAAAGAGCAAAAGAAAAAGGCAGACTGCCCAAGGACTTTAGTACTTATGGAACACATGGTGGTGAGTTCCTGGGCTCCCTTTTGGCCTTCCATATAACCTAAATGGTGAGATGGAAAAGCCTGCAATCTGAAACCACCACCAAGCATATTGAAGAGGAAAAAAAAAAAAAAAAAAAAGGCCTTAAGAAAAGACTATTCCCTCTGAGCAAAGGACCAAGAAAAGAGATGCATAAGTGAACAGAAAACTTTTTTGATAATGTTTTCCTACTCCAGCCAAATATCAAACCAAGGTTTCTTTCAGGTCCATTGGGGAGTTAGTCTTCCATTTCCCCTAATAACTCCAAGGAAGCAGGAGTAGAGCTCTGATTTATCCACCAGGAAGTGATGGCTGGGCCAAACAGAGAGTTAATTTTCCATCTACCACCCAGCAGAAGCAGGCAGTGCTCTGATTTTCCTGCTTTGCTACTGTCAGTGGGGCCCAGTGTATAGGTGAACATCTACCCCCATCTGGCACCAACAATACAGAAGGAGGCAGTATGTGGAGGGGCTAATAGACTCTTAACATTTCCCCACCCCTGTATCATCTAGGCCTAGCAGGGAAATGAACTTACATTCCACTGGGAGACAATGAGGCAGTTCCACCCCATTCACTTGCACTCACAGGCACTATGAGTTACTGCTTAACTATTGTTGGGGGGGTCAAGTCAGTGGGGTCCAACAGGGAGCTGAGTACTGTCCCCCACCTTGACCTATATACTACAATGAGTATCTGCTAAAAAAGAAGATTAAATAGGACTCAGATCTCATAATATAATAGTTAATATGTCCAGAATATAATTGAAAGTCACTCAACATACCCAATAACTAAGAAAATTACAATTTGAGTGAGAAAGACAATCAACAAATGCTATCAGATGTTGGAATTATCTGACAGAACTTTAAAGCAGCCATTACAAAAATGCTTCAATGAGCAATTACAAGTATACATGTTTGAACCCCATGGAAAAAGAAAATAGAAAAATCTCAGAATAAGAAATAGGGGATATTTAAAAAAGAACCAAAGGGAAATTAAATTATAGAACCAAAAATACAATAACCCAATTAAAAAAACTTATCAAATGGATTAAATGTCAGAAAAAAATATGACAGAAGAATGAATCAATGAGATTGAGGATAGAACAATAGAAATTACCCAATCTGAACAGCTCAGAGAAAATACATTGGCAACACAAAGAAAAAGAACAGAGAGTCTCAGGACCTATGGGACTATGATGGGAAAAAAATATATATAACATTCATATTACCAGAGTCCTAGAAGGAGAGGAGAAAGCAAGTGCAGATGAAAAGATATTTAAAATAATGACTGAAATTCTCTCAGTTTTGACAAAAAACATAAAACAACACATTCAAGAATTTGAAAAAACTTAAAACAGTATAAATCCAAAGAAATTCACACCAAAACACATCATAATCAAATCTAAGGACAAAACAACAACAAAAAAAACATCTTGATACATCCAGAAAGAAATGACACTTTACCTACATGGGAGAAACAAATTTGAATGACGGAAGATTTTTCATGAAGATCCAAAGGAAGCCAGAAGAAAGTGGCACAATATTTTTTAAGTGCTGAGAAAAATAACTCTCACCCAGTAATTCTACATTTGACAAAACTATCCTTCAAGATTGAAGGGGAAATAAAGATATTCTCAGAAAAAGAAAACTAAGGGAACTTTCTGCTAGTAGATCTAGTCTTAAAGAAAGGCCAAAGGAACTTTTCCAAAGAAAATAAACCAGCAGAAGGCTTAGAACTACAGAAAGTAAAGAAGAATAATAAAGTAATAATTAAAAAAAACAAAAACAAAAACAAAAACTCACAAAGTTTGGGGGTGGTGGTAGACTATGTCATTTCTTATGAGTATCTTAAATACCATTTAATGACTGAAGTAAAAATCATAACATTATCTGGTGTGACACATTTATGTAGAGGAAATATTAAAGAATTATATTTCTAAAGAGGATTTCTATCAAAACTACAGCAAGGTGTTTTATTTTATTTTATTTTATAGATATAGACAAACTAGTCTAAAAGTTATATGAAATGGTAAATGAATTCGAATGCATAAATCAGGGGAAGATGGGATGGCTCAGTGGGTTAAGCGCTTCCTTTATGGCCCCAGGGACTGAGGATCGAATTCCGGCCCCAGCCCTTGCGGACCCATATGCTGAACTGGGAAGTGCCCCCAGTTTGGTTCTCACTGGGGCGAGACCCCGGCCCAGTTCCAGCCCTGCACAGCCCTGCGCCCACCTGTGGAATGAAACTATGTGGAAAAATGAATGAGGTCCAACTATGGAGACTGTTCTGGGCCCTCCCACTTCTGTCTCTGTCTCTGTATATCTCTCTCTCTCTGTCAAAAGCAATAAAAATAAATCTTAAAAAAAAGGAATATATAAATCAATCTTAAAAAAGGAAAGTGGAAGAAACTGCTCAACCTGATATTAAGGCTTACTTATACTAATCAAGGTAATATGGTATTGATGGAGAGATATACACATAGATCAATGAGATACAACAGAGAACCTTGAAATTGATCCACACAAACATACCTAACTAATTTTTGACAAAGTTACAGAAGAAATTCAGTGGAGGAAAGATGGCCTCATCTACAAATGATACTGGAGTAATTAGACAACTGTGGGCAAAAATATAAACCTTGACCTAAACCTTGTATGTTAAACAAAAACTAAGTCAAAATGAATCAACAGACTTAAAGCTACAGAATGTACAGAATAAAACACAAGAGAAAATCTTTGGGTCCTTGAGCCTGGTGAAGACATTTCAGGTTTAGCACCCAAAGCACAATCTATAAAAGGAAAAATAAATACATTTGGACTTCATCACAATTTTAAACTTTTGCTCCACAAAAGGATAAAAAGGATAAAAAGAGAATAAAAATCTGAAAGAAATATTTGCAAACTGTATGCAGTGTTACCTGAGTACTTGTTAATGAGTTCCGGGAAGCATGATGAGTACCAAACAAAACAATGAGTACCAGGACAAAATTTTCACATCAAAATGTGTCGAGTACCAAGTTTGATGAGTTTCAAAGCAGTTGAGTACCAAGGTATGACTGTACCTAACAAAGGCCTTGCATCTAAAACATATTAAAAACTCTCAAAACTCACCAGTGTGTGTGTGTGTGTTGTGGGGGAAGGGAATCCAACTGGAGTATGGACAAAATACATGAAGAGACATTTCACCAAAATGCCAGCTAAGCATATGAACATGTATTCAATATCATTAGCCACTATAGAAATGGAAATGAAAACCACAAAGACATACTACCGCCTACTTATCAGAATGGCTAAAATAAAAACTAGTGACAGCATCAACTGCTGTTGAGGATTCACAGAAATTGGATCACTCATTGCTGGTGGGATGTAAAATGATACAGTCATTCTAAAAAATAGTTTGGCAATTTCTTGTAAAACTGAACACACAACTCCTATATGCTTGGCAATTGCACTTATAGACATTTATTCTAGAGAAATAAAAACTTACATTTACACAAAAACCTGTGCATAGCAGCTTTATTTGTAGTAGTCCCAAACTAGAATCAATCCAGACGTCCTTCAACAGGTGACTGGTTAAACAAACTGTGGTACATCCATACTATGAGATACTACTCAGCAGTGAAAAGGAATGAAGTATTGTTGCTCATAACAAGTTGACTGGTCTACAAGGGTGTTCTGCTGAGTGAGAAAAGCCAACCTCAAAAGGCTACATATTATATAACTCATTTATACAATAGTCTTTTTTTAAGACTTTATTTTATTGTTTTGAGAGAAGGTGAGAGAGAGAGAGAGAGAAATGGGGAGGGCCCAGAGTAGCCTCCATACTTGTACATTATTAGTTGTGACATTGTTTCATTCCGCACAGGTAGATGTGGGGCCACATGAGGCGGGAACCGAACCTGGGGCCTCCCACATAAGAGGCAGGAATCTTCACTGCTGAACTACCTCAGTGGTTACCAGTTGCACAGCAGTTTAGCATATGGGTGTACACCAGCCAGGGCTGAGTATCAAACCCCGGACTTTGCAATTTTGAGGCAAGGGCTCAACTGCTGAGCTATCCCGGCATCCCCCATCTACACAATATTCTTGAAATGACAAAATTCTAGTGATAGAGAACAGATTGGTTGTTGCCAAAGGTTAAGAAGGATGTGAGGAAATTGGAGTGCGTGTTACTGTAACAGGGTAGCATGAGGAAGATCTCTATGGTGATGCAGCAATTCTGTCTCCCCCAGTGGTAACATCTTGCATAATTAGTATATTATCAGTCAGAAAATCGACACTGGCAAATCCACATAGCGTATTCAGATTTCACCAGTTTTAAACACACTCGTGTGTGTGTGTGTGTGTGTGTGTGTGTGTGTATGTGTGTGTGTGTGTGTGTAGGTAGCTCAGCAGATGACGTTTTTAAAAAATAATTTTTAAAAATGTCAATAGTTGTATTCAATAAAGTTCAAATTTTGGGTGTTATAACTGTTGTCATCACTAGTGAAAACATTTGCATGTACACATCTTTGTGTACAAATCTTGCCTAGGCTTTGACTTCTTTCTTACTTTTGAATTTCTACTTAGTGGAATATAATAGTCTTAGAGTAAGGAAGAATAATTTAACATTTAAACCGTTTAAATTGGCCTAGGCTGTCCTGGGAGCTAGTGAGGAAATTGTCCTTGGTGAAGGTCAAGTATCGGCAGTGTAGTTACCAGCTAGGAATGCTGCCTAGAAGATGGTCATATTAGTGGGACCAGGTAGCCTCTGAGGTTCTTGTGCTACTCAGAGTTCCAGCATTAAATATGTCACAGGCTACTCTGTACAATGGAAATGAAACTGAATTCATCACCCTTCTCCCAAAATCTGATCCTCCTCCTAGATTTTCTGCCTCAGCAGATGGTATCACTACCACACTGCTCACTGGGGGTCACTTTACACACCTGCCATTCATTTATCCCTTTCCCATCCCCAGCAGTCACCACATCCTCAGAATTGGAGCTCCAAAATCTCCCACCTCTGCTGCTCTTCTCCCTCCTGGCTGCCTGTGTCTCACTTGGCCTGTCCTTTAGCCCTATGGGTCTTTGCTCAACCTCGACTACTTTATACACCTTCATTAATACACCCTTAGCTCATCACCCTCCAACTAGTGATGAGCTAAGGAGAAGTGTGAGAGATGCTAACCTGTCTTTAACACTTACCTACTATAGAATCTCTATTTTAATATTCTAGGAAAGACTTTCTTTCCAGTCAAGGAAGGGGTTGGGGATGGGGCTGGGGAGAAGAGGAAAGCTCTGTGTTGGTATCACACTTGTTGGTATCCCAGAGTTGATTGTAAGCTCCTTGTGGGCAGGTGGGACCTGAAAGGCCTTTCAAACCTAACACTCTGAAGCACTAACTGTGTGCCAAGCATAGTTCCAAGTTAACTGTGAAGCCCACAACATCCCACGAGTCTGTGTTATTACCATCCCTATTTTACAGACAAGGAAACTCAGGCACAGAAGAGTATTAAAAAACTCAGGGGATGGGTGGGAAGGGTGTCCTAGTGGTAACAGGGTTGTGAGGTACAATATGGGAATATAAGTAATAATGTTTAAAAAGCTATGTAGAGTGTCAGGTGGACAACAGACACATGGGGGGAACACTTTATAAATTATACAGATGTCCATCCACTGTGCTGTATACCTGAAATCAATACAAATTAACATTGAATATCAACTATTACTTAATATATATGTAGTCATTGGACATGACTAAAATCCTATTGGGGTTATCACTATTTAAGGACTGTAAATGTCTAAGAATTTTGTTCTCTTGTACATGTGAAACTAATTTTAAAAAGACTTATAAAAAAAGCTGGATTAAAAAAAATTTGAAGTCCAACTTACATTGAAATGCGATCAAATCAAATTTTAGAAATAAAAAATTATATAATGAATGTTGAATACACTAAGGCAAACTGACTAGTTGACCCCTCCCCCCACCCCTCACACACACACTCTTTAAATGTTTTATATACCTTTGTATCATTTTTTCATTGTCAGTGACGTTAGTCATCTATGGGCACGTTTGCATTCTGACATGGGATGGAAGGTGCACCTGTTATATGATTGGCTCTTTGTGTGTGTGTGTGTGTGTGTGTGTGTTTAAGATTTATTTTATTATTTGAGAGAAGGTGAGAGAGAGAGAAGGTGGAGGGTCCAAAGCAGTCTCCATAGTTGTACATCATTAGCTGTGACATGGTTTCATTCCACACAGGTGGATGTGGGGCCACACAGGGCAGGAACTGAACCAGGGGCCTCCCAAGTGGGAGATAAGAACCTTAGCCACTGTGCCATCCTGGTGGCTGCTAGTTGAGCCACAGTTCAGCATATGGGTGCATGGGCCAGCGCCTGGATTGCAAGGAAAGCGCTCAACCTGCTGAGCTATCCCAGCATCCCCAGCTCTTTGTGTTTTAAAAATAAAATGTTATACACTATGTAGAAAACTGGCTAATTAAAGGCATTAGGAACTAAAAAACCAAACACAGACTAGCACATGGATCATGAAACAGGAAGTCTTTCTAAGATTGTATATGAAACAAATGTGTGTGTATGTTGTGTGTGTGTGTGTGCAGTTTACTCCTTTTCCTTTTGTACAGTAATTATTGAATTAATGGGGAAAGTTTCTAGAGTTGGAGATAGTCATTGGTCCCAAAGTACTCAACCTCTCACCTAGACACTCCCGGCAAACTTGTCCCCTGACCTCCCAGGCTCAGAGCCTCACACTTTCCTAACCTAGTCCTGACTCCAGCAGCCTTTCAGGCAACAAGTATTGAGACAGACTGTGCATTAGTTTCCTAGGACTGCCATAACAGAGCACCACAAACTGGATGCCTTAGAACAACAGAGATTTATTGTCTCATAGTTCTGGAAGTTAGAAGTCCAAAATCACGGTGTCAGCAGGGCCACGTTCTCTCGGGAACCTGAAAGGGAAGGATCTTTCCTTGCCTCTTGCTAACTTCTGGTGGCTTGCTGGCAAGCCAGTTCCTTGACTTGTAGGCACATCATTTCAACCTGCCATCTGCACATGACCCTCTTTCCTCTGTGTTTGTCTCTGTTCTAAATTTCCCCCTTTCATAAGGACACCAGTCAGATGAGATCAGGGACCACCCTAATGACCTCATTTTAACTTGATTACATTTGCAAAGATCCTATTTCCAAATAAGGTCAGATTCTGAAATACTGGAGGATAAGACTTCAACATAGAATTTTGTGGGGATAAAATTCCACCCATCAAAAGGTGTTAGGTCATGGGTTTTGTTATATGTTCTTGCTTCCTGCACTTAGGGACTTCCTCAAAATCACCTCCATCTTGGGCAACTCGTTGGCTGGTGCTGCTGGGGGAAGCCTACCCAGGATGCTGCTATGATGATATCAAGTGCCTTGAATCTCAAATGTCACAGCAGGAAGGGTTTGCTCCATGTGACTAATGCTGCTGATGGCTTACCAACATGGAGAAAACCTAGAAACCCTCAGGGTTCATCTTCTAGTGTTCTTACTTTCCCTTCAGCCTACAGGCTTTCTATGTTTATCCTATTGTGTATGTTTGTGCTTACAGTCCTCTTTGACATTTTTTGGGGATGAATAAAGTATAAAAATAAATTAAATGAATGGCAATTTCCTGCTATGGTTTAGTGGCTTAATTAAATAGCAGAACAAGGGCAGGCTGTGATTTCCAGGGCTTCAGTGTCACCATGACAACCACAGGGTGCTTGCTACCTCCTCTACTTGCCCCTTCCTCAACCTCTAGTACAAACTTCAGCTCATCCTCATGCCTCAGCCCATCCCTCACCCTTCCATGAAGACATCTCTGAGCAACAGACAGGACCAAAGGGTTCTCCGCGTGCTTCCACAGAATCCTGGTTTTCCTCCATTGTTGCACTCACCTTGTGGCACTACCGGAGAATGGGGCACTCCTTCACACTGTGTCCAGGTTCTTGGCATCCTGAGCAAAGAACTGAGTAAGACACCAAAGTACAGAGGTGAAAGAAAAGTTTATTGAAAGAAAAAAGCAGTAAAAGTACACTTCCAAGAGGTAAAAATAGGCCTGAGTAAGAAATGATGGCTCAAAAAAAGCACTGATTATTGGGGTCTGGGTAGTTTTATTTCTTTTTCCTAGAAGAGGTTACACCCTTCTGGGCATGGGGCTTTTTGATTGACAGGGGGCTATTACATCACCTTTATTCACCTATGTAAGTTCCTTCCCAGAGTTCAGTCTGATATAATGATATTAATGAACTTCTGAGCATGTGTATAATATTATAATGATGGTATAATGAGGCTGAGGTAGGAGGTGGGTCCTATGGAAAGGGTCCCAAGATCCCCCTATTTTTAAGATTTATTTTTTAAATTTTTTATTGTTTTTTGACAGAGAGAGACAGAGAGAAGGCGGGGGGGGGGGGGGGTTTCGCAGGGCAGGAACTGGGCTGGGAGCCTCCTGTGTAGGCCTCAGCAAGAACTGAACTGGGGGCACACCCCAGTTCAGCATATGGGTCCTCCTGGGTTGGGCCTGGGATTTGAACCTCGGGCTCCGGGGCTGCAAAGCGAGCACTTAACCCGCTGAGCCACCCCAGCTTCCCCAAGATTCCCCTATTTTAGCTGCCTGCTTGCTTTTCTCTTGAGAAACTTGATCCCCATAAATCTCTATGGAAAGCTGAGGGGCTAAAAGTCTCTGTATTTACTTCCTGCTGAGTGTGGTCTCTGTCCTTGTCCATTGAGGGGGTCACAGAACCCTCACCCTAACTGGGTTAAAAGGGAGGGAAGGGGTCTTGAGATCATCTTCAAAGGCAGTGTTGAATTCTTTGGTTGGGATGGTCTGGAAGCCTTACTGGGGTATAATTCATTCATATGCCTGGTGGTCCCTAGATGAGGAGAGACAGATTTACTTAATGAATTCAAAAGCATTCGCTCAAAGAGCAGACTTCAAAGCCATTGAAATTCTATTCGAACTTGTGACCCCTCCTCCAGCCCAGGCGGTCATTCCCAGGACATTATCTGCCCAGGAATTGAGTCTGGGAGGCCTGGAAAGAATACTGGGCCACAACCGACAAACACAGATCACAGGTTCCAGGATGATGTCTGGCAAATACAAATTCTAAGACGATTAACTAAGGCTGGAGACAGGGTGTATTTTGGGAATACACTTAGCAAATATGTAAGTTTTAGAATGATTAACTAAAGTTGGAGGCACAGGAGATTCTAGGAACAGACAAAAAATAGTAAAACTGGGGAGCTAATGAACTAAAGACAAGGAGTCCAGAAATTTCTATAATGGGGGCTCCTTCTTTTGGCCAATATCACAGTTACCTGTTTAATTCTGTGTCTCTCACTAGACGGTGAGCTTCTCAAGGACATGGATCAGACCTCCTGTATCATTTATCCCCACAGGCATTAATTTGGGACTTTGCCCTCAGGGAGTCACCATAGCAGGAGCTGGGAGACCAGCATATATGACCCCTGAAGGCCTGTCTTTGGAGCTGTTATCATATGGTGCCACATGTGCCTATTTATTTATTTTATTTTATTTTTTAAAGATTAATTTTAGGGGAAGCCGGGATGGCTCAGTGGGTTAAGCGCTCACTTTGCAGCACCGGGGACCGAGGATCGAATCCCGGCCCCGGCCCGTGCGGAACCATGTGCTGAACTGGGAGCTCCCCCAATTCAGTTCTCTCTGTCTCTGTAGCTCTCTCTCTCTCTCTCTCTCTCTCTCTCTCTCTCTCAAAAATTAAATAAATAAAAAAATACATATTTTAAAAAAAGAAAGATTAATTTTATTATTTGAGAGAGAGACAGAGAGAAGGGGGAGGGCCCAGAGCAGTCTCTGTAGTTGCACATCATTAGTTGTGACATGGTTTCATTCCACACAGGTGGATGTGGGGCTGTGTGGGGCGGGAGCCAAACTGGGGGCCTTCAACATGGGAGGTGTGCCCCAGTTCAGCATACGGGTTTGCAGGGGCCAGGGCCAGGACTCCATCCCTGAACTTTGTGTCTGCAAGGCAAGCACTCAATCTCTTGAGCTATCCCGGCATCCCCAGATGTGCCTATTTAAAATGAAAGTTAAGAGAAAGCTGGGTTAAGCTTGGCTCAGCGGGTTAAGTGCTCGCTTTGAAGCCCAGAGGACCAAGGTTCGAATCCCGGCTCCGGCTCAGGCGGACCCAAATGCTGAACTGGGGTGTGCTTCGCGAATGAGGTGAGGTCCCCAGTTCTGTTCAAAAAAATAAAAAATAAAAATAAATTAATAAAATTAAAGTTAAAACTGAATTTAAATAAACTAAAGTTAAAAATCCAGTCACTCAGTCCCACTAGCCATATTTCAAATGCTTCATAAGTCACACATGTCTAACAATTACCACATGGTATAACACAGCTATAGAATACTTTCATCAAGTTTTACTGGACAGAGCTGGTATAAGAGGATCTCATAACCCAGGGTATCTTTAGGACACTTTTGATGTTTATCCATTGTACTCCTAGCCCATCTGAGTTATGCCAACTAGTTTTAGCCCTGGAAATAAAAGAGAATACATAAGCTATGTATCCCTAGGATTATTAGCTAAAGCCCCATCACCAAAGACAGGAAAACTAATGATGATACATTTCTTCACCGATCCCTAAACAAGCCTGAACTTTTCTGCCTCTTTGCTTTTGCACATGCTGTTTTTCTGTTTAGAATGTTCATCCTAACAGGAACTCCTAACGTCTTACCCATTCTGCAGGTGCAAGTGCATAATACCTTCATGTTATCCTTTCTCCCCTAGACCTTCCCTCAATTTTGTGTGTGTGCATGTGTAAAATCTTTCTTCTCACATTATATCCTATGTATTATTATGTAGTTGAATCAGAATCTGTGAGCAGATTATGTTCTATAATTATAGGCTGACCAGACATAGTATTTTAAATGGGACAGAAAACAATGGTACTATCCCATTTCAAATGGTATGTATGGTCAGCCTACTGACACCTTGAATTTAGTCCAGTGAGATTAGGTTGACCATATGTATCGTTTGAAATGGTACATTTTCTGTTTCATTTAAAATGGTATGTCTGGTCAGTCTATGTAATTAGCAAAGAAGGCAAAAATCAAGTAGAACCAAAACTGCCCTTGAAATTCTCTTAAATCAGCCATAGAGCATGCATTCTTGGTTTCACTTATACAACCCCATACAGAGATTCTGATGGAAACTGAAGTGTAAGAACTACTGAGATGAACTAAGAAGGAAAAAATAGAAGGAAGGTCATAAGCAGATCTGTAAGCATCTCAACCACCTGCTCTTTACGACAACCACATCCATCCCTGGCAGGAAGGGGGTTTTCTAGATTGTCCTAGATGCCTCCATCATTTCCTCCAGTGATTCTCAAAGTGTGCTCTCTGGGGCCAGCAGTATCAGCATCACCTTGGAACTCCCCATCCCAGACCTACTTGATCAGAAACTCTGAGGTTTAACAAACTCTCCTGGCAACTGTTTTGAGTTAAATTTGAGAATGAACAGTTTACTCCCTGGCTTTAACAGTTAGCCGCTATAGCTTAATATAGCTTTGTGGATGTGTTTGCTATGTGAGCATGATGCTATTGTGAGGATAAAACAAGATAATAACTGTGAAAGCCCCCAGCTCAGGACCTAACATAGAGTGAGTCCTCCATACATGTTTGCTGGATTGTAAGCTGCACAATCAGACTGTTACATTCTTTTTTTAAAAGATTTATTTTATTGTTGTTGTTTTTTTAAAAAAATTTATTTAAATCTTTATTGTTTTTGTCAGAGACAGAGAGAGACAGAGAGAACGGGGAGGGCCCAGAGCAGTCTCCATAGTTGTACATCATCAGTCTTCAACATGGTTGTGTTTCACACTGGTGGGCGGGGGCTGTGTAGGGCAGGAACTGGGCTGGGGGCCTCATGCATGGGAGGCACACCCCCTCAAGCTGGGGAACTCCGGGGGCCTCCCGGATGGGAAGCACACCCCAGTTCAACATATGGGTACACAGGGCCAGGGCCGGGATTCGATCCTCAGTACCCGGGGCTGCAAAGTGAGCACTTAACTCATTCAGCCACCCAGCTTCCCCCAGACTGTTGCATTCTTTGAATGTGACTCTTTGAGGAGCTGGAGAAGAGTTTGGACACCTGCCTGCTGCCTTTGCCAGGTGACGTTTTCACTGAATTATGTCATTCCCACTTCTTTGGACATTATTGTCATCACAGAGGAAGTAGGAGAGAGAGAAGGTTTTAAAGTCTGCTGAGAACTTAAGAACCTGAGGTGTACAACAGCTTTTCTGTGCCAGGGGCTTTCTCACTCATGCTCACAATGGAGTGCTTGTGTGAGGAAAGGCAAGGTCATTACTGTGGGGAGGATGGGCAGAGCACTGAGAGAGCTTGTGCATGCTGTCAGCACTGTTCGTTCTAAGGGCTTTCTATGTAACCAAGCCATCCTCACAATAACCCCATGAGGAGGATGCTGACATCATTCCCAACATATATAGGAAGAAATGAAAGCATGGAAGGGTGACTTATGAAAAAGGAAATGTCACAGCAAAGGAAACCTCCAACAACATGAAAAGACCAACTACTGAATGGGAGAAGATATTCACCAATGATACACTTGATAAGGAGTTAATATCCAAAATTTATGAAGAACTCATGCAACTCAATACCAAAAAACAAACAATCCAATTTAAAAATGGGCAGAGGACCTAAATAGACACTTCCACCCCCAAAGTCACAGATGGCCAATAGATGTGTAAAAAGATGCTCAATGTCACTAATCATCAGAAAATTGCAAATTAAAACCACAATGAGATACCACCTCACACCTGTCATAATTTCTATCATTAATAAATCAACAAACAACAAGTGTTGGTGAGGATGTGGAGAAAAGGGAAACCCTTGTGCACTATTGATGGGATTGCAAATTGGCGCAGCCACTATGGAAAAAGTTTCCTCAAAAAAATTAAAAATAGAACTACCTTATGACCTAATAATTCCACTAATGGGTATTTATCCAAAGAAATCTAAGACACTAATTTATAAAGATATATGCACCTTTATGTTATTGTAGCACTCTTTATAATAGCCAAGATATAGAAGCAACCCAAGACAAATAGACAATAGATGTTAGACAAGTGAATAATGAAGAGGTGGTACATATGCATCATGGAATATTACTTAGCCATAAAAAAGAATGAAATCTTACCATTTGTGACAATATAAATACCTAGAGGGTATTATGTTAAGTGAAATATGTCAGACTGAGAAAGACAAATACCATATGATCTCACTTATATGTGGCAGCTAAAGAACAAAATAAATGAGCAAACAAAATAGGCTCATAGATACAGAGAACATTTTGATTGTTGCCGGAGGGGAGGGTGAGGTGAAAAAGATAAAGGGATTAAGAAATACAAATTGTTTGTTACAAAATCATCTCTGGGATATAAATAAAGTACAGCATAGAGAATGTAGTCAAAATAGTATTGCAACAATTATGTATAGTGGCAGGTGGGTGCTAGACTAGTCAGAGGTATCACTGCATAGATATATAAGTGTCTAACCACTATGTTCCTGGAACCAATATAAAACAATATTGAATGTCAACGGTAACAGAAAAAATAAATAAATAACAAAAAGGAAACGTATTGTCTCACAGTTCTGGAGGCCAGGCATCTGCAATCAAGGTGTCAGCAGGGTTGTACTCCCTTCTGAAAGCTGGACTTGTCCCTCATAGCTTCTGGTGGTTTCCAGTACACTTGGTGCTCCTAGGCTTTTCAGTAGGTCACTGCAGTCTCTGCCTCTGTCTTCATGTGGCCTTCTCGGTTCTGCTTTCCAGAAAACACCATTAATTTCTGTATATTAGAACTGTGGGCTTTTTTGGTAATCCAATATTGTTTTCCTTTTAATATTGTATTTATTAATTTAACTATATCTTCAGTGTCAATTCTATCATAGTGTGTTATGTTTTTTATTTTGATTGCATCTTATTGAAATCCTTAACCATATGGTTTAACTTCTTGTGTGTGTGGTTTTTGTTTGTTTGTTTGTTTGTTTGTTTTTTGATACTTAGAAGATTTATATTTTGTTCAAGTATATTCCTTTTAAAGTTAAAATTTTTATTGAAGTGACAGGTTGGAATCAAGTTTATGCTGGCCTCTTAACTTTTTGTCTTTCTCTGGAAAAGTTTGTGCAATGTAAATTCTATTGATGTTTGGGGAAATTTCCCATTAAAGCCATCAGCACTTGGAATTTTTTATGAAAAGTTTTAATTATATATTCAATTTTATTTAATAAATAGGGATTGCTCGTATTTTCTATTCTTTCTAGAGACAAATTTGAAAGGTTGTGTTTTTCAAGGAATTTGTCCATTTCAGCTAAATGCATTAGTATATTGGCATAATGGTATTTTTAATATAGTCTCATTATCTTCTTAATGTCTACAGGATCTTTATGTTGACGTTTTTATGCTTTCTCTCTGTTTTTTCTTCATTGGTCCTGGTAGGAGATTATTGATATTATTAGTCTAAAAACTAATTTTAGGCTTTAAGATATTTTTTATGTATCATATATTTATTATTACATTGATATTTGCTTTTTATTAAGTTCTTTCTGTTCCTTTTGGTTTTATTTTGATAATCTTTTTCTCATTTTCTTGAAATTATTAAAAGAGAAGCTGAGGGATTAAAAATATTAAGAGTTGACTTGAGTAAAAATTGAAGTAGGGTAGCGCTAAGCCTGAAATGGTTAGGAGCGCTCCACTGTCAGGAGGTAGGAAAAGACTTTCACAAAGAAAAGTTGGAAGCAAAGCAAGGAAATTATTTGATTGGCTATAGCTTAAGCATTTGCCTTATTTGGAGAATTCTAGGTGGCTGTTTGTGATTAGCAGTTGTTATATTTTGATTTCTTAACCTTGAGGCATTTACAGGCTTACGTTTGGTATGCTTACATAGGCTGCTGAGGCATTAGAACCATCTCAGTCTAACAGCCTCCTTGTTTAATTAATTTAACAAAATGGATGCTTATGTAATTGACTTGCAGCTTTTTTTCTCAGAATAAATGCATTGAAAATTATAAATTTTCCTCTAAGCATGGCATCAGCTGAATGCCACATTGTTTATTTTTGTTGTCATTTAACTTTAAATATTTCATATTTTCCATTGTGATTTCTACTCTCACCTCTAGATTATTTAGAATAATCACATTTTTTTGTTCAATCAATTATTTTATTGAATTATAAAATGTTCTTTATCTGTTTTATCTGGTCACATATAATTCTTGTCTTAAACTCTACTTTGATATTAGTATAGCTATTACAGCTTACTTTTGGTTATTGTTTATATCATATATTTTTTTCTATTCTTTTAATTCGATCTTTTGGAGTCCCTTTATTTAAAATGTCTCTTTTAAGCTTTATAGAATTTGATTCATTTTAATGAAGGTTGGGAGACTTTTTGTCTTTTAATTAATTTGTGTCTTTACATTTCATGTAATTACTGCTATATTGGTTTAAATCAGGGCTGGGCAAAATGTTGATTGTTGTCCACCAGTGGACCGCCAAACAATTTTTGGGTGACCGCCTGAATAATAAAATAAATAGCTAGTGGACTGCAACAGTTGGAGAAGTAGTCCTTGCTCTGAAAATGTCTGTCCAGGCTTGGCTTAAATCAATTAATTCACTATTCATTTTTCTACTTTTTCTATATTTTCTTTGTTTAGCTATAGTTCTCCTTTTCTCCTTTCTTGACTTCTTTCAGATTAACGTTTTTTGTTTTGTTTTTGTTATGTCATTCCATGCACCTCCTTATATTGTTAGTTACATAGTCTCTTATTATTTATTTACCGTAGATTTGCAACATGTTTCTTTGATTTGCAGGGGTGTCCAACCTTTTGGCTTCTCTCCCTGGCCATATTGGAAGAATTATCTTGGCCCAAACATAACATACGCTAACACAAATGATAGCTGATGAGCTAAAACAAAAAGATCTCATAATGTTTTAAGAAAGTTTATGAATTTGTGTTGGGCCACATTCAAAGCTGTTTAGAGTCTCACTTAAATAGTACTTTCTCCACTTCCCAGACAGCGCAAGGACTTTCAAATACTTTCATTCCTTACTTTCTCTCTTCCTACTTTTGTCCTGTTGTCATGTATTGTAATTGGACATATTTTAAATTCCTTGAGGAAAAAAATAGTATTTTTAAACTTAATATTGATTTAGATTTACCCACCTTTTTACTTTTCTGGTTTTTTTTACTCCTTCCTGCACCTCCAGCAGAGATCAATTTTCATCGGACTTTTAAAAAGTAGAACTTCATTAATGATCTCAATAAATTTAACAATTAAAAAAAAAGTAGAACTTCACTTACCTTTCATTTAGGTAGTCTGTTGGTGATACAACCTCTCAGAAATTTGAACTTTTCTTTTTTTGTTTTGAAAATAACTTTTCTTTCTCTTTGATTTTCAAAATGCTATTTTCACTGGATAGAGAATTACAGTACTTGAAAGATGACAATGCATTTCTTTGGGCTTTCATAATTTCTGTTGAAAGTCAGCTAGAGGTGTTATTGTATCATTGAATGTAAATTATTTTTATTCTCTTTTTTCTAACTAAAAATGCTTTTAAGGCTTTCCCTTTATCTTTGATCTTAAGCCTTTTAATAATATGCCTAGGTGTGGGTTTTGTTTTAAATTTATCCTACTAGAATTCTTTTTTTTTTAAATATATTTTTTAATTTATTTTTGACACAGATATATATATATATATATATATATATATATATATATACATACATACATACATACATACATATATACAGAGACAGAGCGAGAACTGAACTGGGGACACTTCCCAGTTCAGTATATGGGTCCGCATGGGCTGGGGCCGGGATTCGATCCTCGGTCCCCGGGGCTGCAAAGTGAGCGCTTAACCCACTGAGCCATCCTGGCTTCCCCAACTACTAGAATTCTTAAATCTGTAATTTGATATTTTTCATCTCTTTTGGAAAATTGTAAGTCAGACTCTAGTCATGTTCTCTCTTTTTCTCTTTCTGAGACTTGAATTCCATGTATGTCACTTTTTTCACCACGTTCCATATGTCTCTTATGCTATTTCTGCATTTGCTATCCTTTGTTTTTCCTTTCAGAATTTTAATTTGGATATTTCCAACTGAACTATTTTTACAATTTCTTTTTTTTTAAAGACTTATTTTATTATTTTTGACAGAGATAGATAGAGACAGAGAGAGAGACAGAGAGAAGGGGGAGGGCCCAGAGCAGTCTCCGTAGTTGTACATCATCAGTTTTGACATGGTTTTGTTCCACACAGGTGGGCAGGGGCTGCGCAGGGCAGCAACTGGGCTGGGGGCCTCCGCATGGGAAGCACACCCCCTCAAGCCAGGGGCTGAACCGGCAGGCAAGAACTGAACTGGGGCTTCCTGCAGGGAGGGGGGACGTCCCAGTTCAGCACATGGGTCCACACAGG
>PVKE010029442.1:0-20250 GCA_004027555.1 Craseonycteris thonglongyai | reverse complement strand
GTGGAGGTGTGATACAGTCACAACCTACCAGGTAGCCTAGTTCCCCTTCTACAAGTACAGATGGTCCTGACTTAAGATGGTTCAGCTTATGGTGATTCACCTTTATAATGGCGTGAAAGCAGTATGCATTCAGTAGAAACCTTCCTTTGATTAAAAGTTTTGCTCTTTCCCAGGCAAGTGATAGGCAGTAGGATAGTATCTCGTGATGCTGGGCAGCAGCAGCTCTCAATCAGCCAGGTGTCACTGAGGGTAAACACCGCTACTCTGCATGTAGTGTTCTGACATTTTTGGATATTGTGTTTCATGTTTTCACAACCCGTCATGTTCACAAAACTCCAGTCTGTGTCTCCTGCTTCTGGTGAGAAGAAGAAGTTGCTTACAGAAGCTCCTCAACTTAAAATCAGGTTATGTCAGGCTGACCAGATGTACCATTTTAAATGGGACAGAAAACTGTACTGTCCTATTTCATATGGTATGCATGCATGGTCAGCCTTCTGACACCTTGAATTTAGCCCAGTGAGACTAGGCTCACCATTCATACCATTTGAAAAGAGACAGCACAGTTGATTTCCATCCCATTTAAGACAGTACGTCTGGGCGTTCTGAGCAGCATGTTTAAGGCAGGGTAGGCTAAGTTATGATGTTCGTAGGTTAGATATTTTAAATGCATTTGCAACTTACGATTGGTTTTTCAGGACATAACTTCATCATAAGTTGAGGTGCAGCTGCATGACTTACGCTGTAGTGAGAATATTAAAAAGCATGGAGGAAATAATCCATCTGAATTGCCCCTCGGTAGGGAAAAAGTAGGAGCGCATCATTCCTGTGAGTACAGGTCCCATGGAAGGTAGAGAAGTCTGGGCCTCTCCTGTGTGGATACCTTTTCAAATAACAAACTAATCAAGGCACAGTGTTCCCTGAGCATCTACAAGGGTCAAGGCATTGTGCCAGAACTTGTGAGGAATGAGGCACATGGAACTTGCTCCCTGACCTCCAGAAGTGCAATCTCATTAATGAGACAAGACATATACCCAGGAAGTTAAAGATATTAGCTCTGAGCATCAGGATAAATGATAATAAAGAACGAGAAAGAGGAGGGTAGAGAGTAGCTAAGTTTGATTGCGTGCTTAGTATATGCCAGGCACTATTCTCATATCCCTTGTGGTTGGTATTTTTATGAATTTCCCTTCTAGTTGAGAAATAAAAGCCTTGTGCAGAGAAGGAGCTTGCCCTCCCTCACACGCACGGCTGACAAGTAGCAGAGGCAAGTGAACCGGCCCGCCAGCCTGCATTCAGAACTGCTTCCCTGTTCTGCCTCTCCGTACATGCAGGTGGGACCTGCTGGGTACTTGATGTTGGAGCTGTGAAAAAACGACACCTTCCGCCCTGTTCACACCCAGGACAAGTTTATTTCTAGATGCAGAATTTGAGAATTCCTGCTTTCAGCTATGTCTTACGTATCAGTTGCTTTTATCCGAATGAGATTGTATGTGACCGTCGGCAAGTTATTTAACCTCTCTGAGCCTGTTTGTTCATCTGTAGACTAGAAAAAGAATAGTCCCTAGGTCACAGGGTTAGATGAGGAGTTAACATATGTAAAGTACATGAAACATGGCGTGGCACAGAGGAAACAGTATGTTCCCTGGAGAGTTCCCTTGTAGACTTCATTAGAGTTGTGCACTGGTAGGAACTAGTTACGAGGTGTCTGTAGATGCGGTGCCCCAAGGCTGGACGCTTACCACTGCTGGGGGTGTCAGACACCGTCACTCCCATCCCCACCCGCTTCCTTCCTTTCCACTAGGCTAGAACCTCACCGTGGCTAGCTGGCAGCTTCTGCTAATCCAAGGAACAAGAGTTTGCCTGCTAACAAAAACTCCACTTTCTCCCAAACGTTTTTCCTCTTCAGATGTTGCTCATTTATAAGAAAACTCTTTAAACCACTGCTCAGCTAGTCATGCATGCAGTAGCTATGGAGTGACGTGTACAAGAAATGGAGTGACAAATATTTAATTCACCCACCTTCATAATTATATGACACTTTTGCCTCGAGGTGAATTCTGCTATAGGAAGAGAAGAATCATTCTGATTTTGAATGGCAAAAGCTGAAATTAGGGAAAAGAAATTTGTTTTAATTACTTTGTAGTTCCAAATACAAATTCTCTCCATACAATTCTTTTTCACAGTGGACCGATGGATGTAACAGGCCCACCATTAATCTTTTCTTATAATTATCAAAGACATTCTACTCATAGTGTGATCTGAGGGGAGGTTCTACTCCACAAACTACTGCCAAGCTGCAAAAAATTAAGAACAGAACTTGAGGATTAAGTGCTTAGAAACCTCAATAACACTTGACATTGCCCTCATGACATTGTAGCCTAGCATCAGTGGTTGCTTGTTGAATAGGCTGAAGGTCATTTTGATTGGCAACTTCAAGTGGACAGTCCTATAGGGTGGAGGTTGTACGTGAATCTTATGAAATAAGATCACATATCAGTTTGTGGGAACTAGAAAGTAAAACACTGCTTCACCATGGATGGTGTGAGAAGCACTACTCTGGGTGAATAATGTTGGTCAGCTCTACATGTTTGCTTGAAATGTATTTTGTTGGGTGCACTTCCGTTGGTTTTGGTGGTCCTGCTAAATGCTGTGTTAGCACTGGCGAGCAAGGAACTACGAAAGAATACTTGCCCCTCACTAGTTAGTGCAGACTTATAAACTGTGCTTTCAAAATATGGCACTTCGGAGCATGTGGACTCAGCTTACATTTCCTTATCTTCCACTGTGATAGATACATGTGATTTTTCATAGAGGTGCCATGGAAAATATGTATAAAAGGAGTGATTATAATCTACTTCTCATTGGAGCCTCTCCTCGACTCCCATGAATCCTTCTGTCTGTTTTCATTAGTCCCATCCTAATATTTTTCAATAAGGTCTGTTTGTATTTGCATAGTGGGAACAAAGTGTCCTCTTAGCTGACAGCTGCCCTTTCTCATTCTTGCTAAAAGGTCTCTTTTTTTTTAAATAGGAGAATATATTTCTTGATCCATCAAGGATGGCCCCAAAGACGCCAATAAAAAATGAGCCAATTGACTTATCGAAGCAAAAAATCTTCACTCCAGAAAGGAATCCCATTACTCCAGTAAAGCTTGTTGACAGACAGCAAGTGGAACCATGGACTCCCACAGCTAACCTGAAGATGCTCATCAGTGCTGCCAGCCCAGACATACGAGACCGGGAGAAGAAAAAGGAACTGTTTAGGCCCATTGAGAACAAGGATAGTGCATTTACACACTCTCTGCAGGTAAGCAGGCTGTGCTCCCAATGGCTCTGATAGAATTTCAAAATTTTACTTAATTATTAAAAATCATAGATGTATCAATATTTCAGCTACTATTGAGCCAAAAGCAGTATTAAACTTAAAATAATTTATAAATATATGAATATATATGTGCGCTCGCACACACACATGCACACAAGTCTGTTTGAAACAAATGCAGTCAGTATAACAGGAATGATTACATGGCTGGATACTTTCTGGACAGCCCTCCTATATCTGCTCTGTATCTTGCTCTGTATCTCATTTTTCATAACAAACACTCTCTTCTGTTTAGGATACCCCCATGACCAGTATGCATTTAAAAATAATTTTTGTAACAATTATATTTAATAACTGATTTAACAGGAGAATTTGGACATTTTTTAATGCTACTGTGAATTCATTTTGCTCCAATTGTAAGGGTAATATTAATCTAAATATTCTTGGGAAATTTCATTCTCATTTGTGTTCATTTTGTTTGGGGCTTTAACGTTGTCATCTTTAAATTATATGTCCTATGAGGAACCAGAGCTATTGAATAAGCAGCATGTCTATATATTTTTTTTAAATCAGTGGTCAGTATTTTCACTCTCCCATCAAACTTTTTTCCAAACTTGCTAAGACAAGCAACAGTTTTGAGCGTTATTTCTCTCCATTTTTCCTTATTTTGGTGGACTTTTTAATCTATAAAAATTACCAAAGGGGAAGCCGGGGTGGCTCAGTGGGTTAAGCGCTCACTTTGCAGCCCCCTGGGACTGAGGATCAAATCCTGGCCCCAGCCCGTGTGGACCCACATGCTGAGCTGGGGAGTGCCCCCAGTTCAGTTCTCACCAGGGTGAGACCCCAGCCCAGTTCCTGTCCTGTGCAGCCCCGCGCCCACCTGTAGAATGAAACTATGTGGAAAAACCAGTGATGTACAACCATGGAGACTGTTCTGGGCCCTCCCCCTTCTCTCTGTCTCTGTATCTCTCTGTCAAAAACAATAAAAAAAAAAATTAAAAAAAATTACCAAAATGAAGGGAAGCTGGGATGGCTCAGTGGGTTGAGCGCTCACTTTGCAGCCCCGGGGACCGAGGATCAAATCTCGGTCCCAGCCCCGGCCCGTGTGGACCCATATGCTGAACTGGGGGGTTCCCCCATAGTTCTTACCGGGGTCTCAGCCTGGCCCCCTGCCCTGTGCAGCCCCGCACCTACCTGTGGAATGAAACTATGTGGAGGAACTGATGATGTACAACTATGGAGACTGTCCTGGGCCCCCCCAACCCCCCACTCCTCTGTTTCTGTATCTCTCTCTCTCAAAAACAGTAAATAAATAAATAAATAAATAAACTCTTTCTTTAAAAATTACCAAAATTAATAAATTGGCAAGAGAGAAGAGAAAAAGATGTCCCAAATTACAACTTGAAGTTCATAGAACGAAATGAATTGAGTCTTCATTGCAGTGGTAAAACTGACAGATTCTTTCATGTAACTAAATACACATCAGATCACACTTTGAGAGCCAGGGCTGTAGAGGAACTCCTGTTTATGTACACGTGGAGACATGAACAAGAATATCATAGCAGTTTAGTTCCTATTAGCCCAAGCTGCAAACAACCCAAATCATTATAAACAGGAAAATGGATAAATAAATTGTGGTACATTCATGAAGCAGATTATCATACAGCAATGAAAATGAGAAATGCGATAACTATAGCTACATGCAAGAACATGAACTAATCTTAATAGTATGTACTACGTCTTCACTTAACATTGTCAAGAGGTTCTGTGACATTAAGTGACGTGATGAATAGCAAAACCAGTTTTACCATAGGCTGATAGAAACAAGAGTAGGTCCCACAGCATCTCATCAACATTATAACAAAAGGATGTTGAACTAAAGGACATTATTTGAGGAAGTGCTGTATACTGAATGAAAAGAGCAAGTCCCAAAAGATAAAAACCCAAACAAAACAAAACAAACCTAAGCATTATATTATATAGAAATACACATGTATGTGATAGAGTGATTTTTAAAAATGCAGTGATAAACACAAATTTAGGAGAGGTTATTCTGTGAGGTAGGCAAATATAAATTAATAGTATTCTGGTTTTGGGGTTAGGAGGTAGATTCATGGGTAAGACATTACATACATGATAACTATATTTTATATGAGCAAATATCCTATCAAAAAGTAATAAACAATTTTTTTTTAAAGATTTATTTTATTGATTTTGACAAAGACATACAGAGAGGTGGGGAGGGCCCAGAGCACTCTCCATAGTTGACAACATTAGTTTTCCATATAGTTTCACTCCACAGGTGGGCACAGGGCTGTGCAGGGCAGGAACTGGGCCGAAAGCCTCCCACATAGGCCCCGGCAAGAACTGAACTGGGGGCACACCCCAGTTCAGCATATGGGTCTGCCTGGGCCGGGGCCCGGATTCCATCCTTGGTCCCTGGGGTTTCAAAGCGAGCACTTAACCCACTGAGCCATCCCAGCTTCCCGAACAATTTTTTAAAGAGGTATTCCTCAGTAATTTTTAAGAATATAATGGAGTCAGATAGCCAAAATGTTTGAGAACTACTGTTCTGGGGTATTTACCTAGTAGTGGAATTGCTAAGTTATTGGATATTCAGATACAAGATAATGCCAGATTGTTTTCCTAAGTGCTATTTGTTTCTGCCAGTAATGTCTAAACATAAATTGATGCACATCCTCTCTGACACTTTAAATTCTCAAATTTACTAATTCCTACCAATCTAGTGGGTATACAATTATATATTATGGTATTCATTCATTTTTTCTTTGGTTACTAATGAAGTTAAGCTTTTTTCTATGTCTTTACTGGCCACCATGGTTTTTCCTCTTGTGTGAAATACCTGTTCATGTTCTTTGCTGATTTTTATTGATTTGTAGGTTTTATTATACATTGGTGAAGCTAAACCTTTATCAGTTATAAATGCTACAGTTCAATCTGTGCCTGTCTTTTCCCTTTATGTTGCCTCTTACACTCATGTGTCCCTGTGCCACTTATTCAGTCCTTCCTGTTCCCCTGAGTTGGCCATGCTTCTCTGTTATATGTCAAAGTTTCATTTGTGTGTGCCTCTGTTTCTGGGCTCTTTTCAGTTCCATTGGTCAGTTTGTCCATCCCTACACCTAGACAATTACAATTGGCATATAATAAGCCTTCATATCAGATAAAGCAAGAACTTCAATTGATTTTACTTCAAAGTGTACAGGATACTCTTTGCCCTTTTTTCTTCTATATACACTTTAGATTGGATTTTATTGTAATTTCATTACATGTAGATTAATTACAGAATTACCCTCTTTATGCTACTGAATCCTCCTATCCATGAAGAGAGTATATTTCTCTAAGTTTTAAGTATCTTTTTTGAAGCAATGTAAATTTTAATATTTTATGCAAATATTTGCTAGACTATTCCTAACAACTTTATCATTTTCCTTGTTATTATTAATCATATCTTTTCAGTTCATTTTCTGTTACTATAGTATAGTGATGCAGCTGACTTTAAAATAGAATCTTCTCTCTTCATCTACCTTGCTAAATTCTCATACTTTTTAAAAACATTTTGTCTCAGATTTCTATGTAAACAGTTGTGTCTTGCAGAATGAGAGTTTTGCCTGTTTCTTCCTTTCAAGTGTCTGTACCTTGGCTTCTTTTTCTTGTTCTCATGTGCTTGGTAGGCTCTTCAGCATGATGTACAAAGAGGAATGTCTTTAACATTTTCCTAATTTTAAGAGAAAGCTTCCCAGGTTTTTCCATGAAAACAGATATTTGCGGTTGGGTTTTCATGGATGACATGTTATTATTAAAGAAGTTATTCACGCCTAGTTTTCTAAGGGCATTTTTGAAAATTATGACTGGGTGATAAATTTATTAAGTGCTTTTTGTGAGGCTATTGAAAAATATCACCTTTCTGCTTGAATTAGGTTTATTGCAAAACCTTTTACTCTCTTGGGACTTGAACTGTGATGCAGGTTGATGAGACAAGAATACCAGTTTAGTGTACTTACAGTAAGAGAATAAGGAAGAATAAGATTTTGCTGCCTTTGTTCAGTTCCATCAACCCCTGGTCCATTGTAGAAGACTAAAACAGTTTGATAGCACAGTGACCAGTGCATCTCAAATTTCATGTCAATAGAAATCAGCCAGGATCTTATCAAAAGACAGATTCTAATTGATCAGATCTGAGATGAGGTCCAATTTTATATAATAGTGACCTACTATCCAATGAGCGCATTACCAGCAAGATTGTAGCGACCTATAAATGACTATTGTTTATTGTGCAAGCTTTTAACCTGTAGACTCAGCCTCAAATTACTAAGGAGGAAAAATAAGTCCAGAGAAAGCAATAGGTAAAATGTTAAGAAAATTCTATTAGGCAATGTATTTTAAGTATCATCTGTAAGTAGGTATGGATTAAGATGTCCCCCTAGCGTGCCAATACTGACTATTGCAGCTTCTCTATGAGGATGTTAACCGTGACATCTCCCCCCTCCCTTCTGTCTACCCTCTGCAGCTTGGCGCTGGGGACAGTGCTGTGGACGTCTTTGAAAAGAAAATGCCGAGCAGAAAACAGAAAAGTTTAGGGCTCCTGTGCCAGAAATTTCTAGCCCGCTACCCAAGCTACCCCTTGTCAACTGAGAGAACTACCATCTCCCTAGATGAAGTTGCTGTCAGTCTTGGTATGTAGCGCCGGGTTACCTGGAGGCCAGTGTCCGGTTAGAGTGGGACGCTGGTTTCCCTGGCAGGCTTTTTAGGCTTTGGATGGCTTCTTTCTTAAGTAAAGAGCAGGCCCTCCCAAAGAGTGAGGACGCCGCAGCTGGGAGACCTTCTTTCTGCTGTTTCTACCATGATCAGGTTGCTCATCATGATGCACAAGATCCCAGGGAGCCTTCTAGGCCTAAGGGCCCAACAAAAATTTGGTTTTCTTCACCTTAAAGATTTTTACAAAAGACTCACATTACAAAAGTATTATTTCATATTTTCATTTTATCTTTTTTCAGGCAGACTCAAAGAGGATTTAGAAATAGCCTGCTGTTTATTTTAATAATACTTCTAAGGGTTCAGAACTAATGTTATTTTTATTATAGAGCAAAATCTGAGAATAAGAGCGTTACGTTTGAAGCCCTACGCTATGCTAGTCACAGCAGGCCCACCAAACCGGAAGCACATCTGGACATAACTCAAACAGCCAAACTGTATAACAAAGGGGAATACATGTGTTCATGTGGCACGGGCGTGCGTAGTGTGTACATTGTAATGGTGTATGTTCTATAAATATGTTCACAGCAGCTTCAGAATAGAGACCTCTAGTGGACATGACTTGCAGCTGATTTCAGAATGAACAGTGTTGACTCAGAAATCACAAAGAATTGCAGGTGTGAGATGTCTCCTTTAAAAATAGGGAGGTTTTATATATATAGGCAAAAAAATAAATAAATAAAGAGAGAGAAAAGTCCCAAAGAAATCAGTTAAATGGGCTTTATGATAGATTACGTTTTTAGTTTGTTCATTAAGTTCTATTTTTTCCCATAGCCCCAACAGATGATTGTCAATTTTAGTGATTTAATCCGATGTCTAAAAAGATTTTATTTGCTGGAAACTGAGATAATGAGGAGGCAATAGGTTGTGATGGGAAGGCCTTGGGCTGGGCTTAGGGTTAGATGCCCAGCTCTCCATTTTATAGGCTGTTAATTTTGAAATTAACTTTTTTAAAAGTTATTTCACCTTTTCTTATCTGTAGGATGGAGATCATAGCACCTACCTTGCAGAAACTTAGCGAAGTTGGGATAATGTCAATACATGCCTAAGTTGGAGCTGGCTTACCAGATGGAACCCTCTTTCCTAAGCCATCCTTTCACCCTCTACAATTAGGAAGTAGAAGTAGAGGGTCTTGACTGGGAAGCCATTGTGAAACTCAGAGTAGAAACAGTTTTTGACATCAGTGGCCATGAAACAAGAAGGGGAAAGTGACTCAGCTGGATAGGGGGTTGGTGGAAGCCCATTTGAGGTACAGCATACTGGAAACTCGTCTTACAGACGAAGGTAAAACAAATCATACAGTGCCCTTCTCTTTGGGGTTCATGAAGCCAGCTTCTTCCATACACCCAACTTTTATCAAGGGACCTTGTGCTGATGTCAGTGCAGAAGACGAAAGATTAGATGTTGGAAGGCCATGTTCCAGGTCCCAGGTCCCAGAAAGGACAGAAGTGGAACATTTATAGGCTACCGATCCCCATGTTATCACTCGCTAGAGCAGAACTCCAGAGATTTTCACAACAGCTGGGAATCATTTACCAAATGAGCTTGCTGTTTCTTCACGTGAGGTCGAAAAATGGGGGCCCCTCCTGGAAATTATTTCCTGGTGACCATGTCTTTGGGTTGAGTCTAAACTGGCTACATCCCAGGTCACAAGCTATAAGACCATATTTTAACCAAAGATGTACAGAGCATGCAAACTGGACTTCTCCAGATTCTGGTCCCATGTAGATTTGACTTGGATATAATAGGTAAGAAATTAGAAAACTGGGAGTGACTGATTAAATGGAAATCAGCAGAACCTATGAAACTTACTAGGCTGGGAGGTGTTCTTGACAAGCTCTGTGGGGACTAAAGGGAGCGTGGTAACCATTGGTAAATCCCTGAGGGCGTAACTAATGCCATGAATAGGATTAATAGGATTGCTTTGACACAAAAGACATTACAGGCTGGGTGCCCGGGAAACCTTACTGACAGATCAGGGCCTGGAGTAATGTGTGTGCTTCTTTAGACCTGTGAGATGGCACTTTGTAGTGCATCAGCCAGGCAGGTAGGTCACATAGCTCAGAGGAGAAGGTGAGGGCTTATGCAGGCTAGTGCTGCTAGTGCTTCTGCCAGTGCCCCCTAAATGCCTGTTGTGCATATTAAGCATCATCTTACTCTCCAGGTGGTCAGATCTTCCTTTATTTTCCCTTCAGAAGTCTAGCCACTAGATGGAAACTTAACAGCTTGTATCTAATACAAAATAACAAAACAGCCGGGCATATGGATGGCCCTGGGGTGTCTCAGTTGCATTCACATGACATTTCTAATGGGAAGGTTTAGGGAATGTTACACTCTAAACAAGATATGTTAATATATGAAAACAGACTGGAGTAAGGAGCCAGGCGGGTCTGGACAAGGGGTTGCTGACTGCCCCTGCCAGCACCTTGCAGCAGGCACCGAAGCCAGAGCTTCTGAGCAGGAAGCACCTTTCAGGGTCATGAGCTGAAATGTTCTGATTGACTGTGAAATGCCTCCTCGTGCATGTGAGAGAACTTACTCTCAGCCCCGGAGTTCTCGTTCTAATTTGGTCTGTTTTTCCTCATAAATTTTTGAAGGGCTAAAAGGTCCGTTCTCTGCGTCTGCCCAGATTACATAGCAGCTCCTGGCACGAGGACCGAAAGAGGGCGCCTTTGTAGCCGGGCTGGTCCTCTGGGAGGTGCCTGGAGTTGTCTGTTATGGATACTGCGATGAGAGCAAGGGTGGCCTGGGCTCCAAAGCCTGAGGCCCAGCTGCACCACAGGAGTCACAGGCAGGACATTTAAAAGCTATTTTCTCAGTGACCTTCTGTGCCAAGCAGGGAACTTCGGTATCCTCAGTGCCGTGAAGGAAGTATTTGCTTAAAAAATAATATGCAAACTGTCACATCTACTGGAAACCCTTTACTTTATGGCTGCATTTAATCCTCATCATTTTATGATATGAGATAAATACTAAGGTACAACCAGGTTAACTTCCCAGTATCACATGGCTGGTAAGGGATAGCACAAGGATTCTACAAGCATTCTGACCCCAAAGTCCTCACACTTAACCACCATACGTATATTTGGTAAATTTAATAGCTCATAATCCTAGCTAATTGGGGAGTATTGAGAAAGCAGGTAGGAAATCTGTGTTCCATGAAGTTTTGGCAGGATGTGGTGAATGGGAACGTAGGGAGAGCTATCAGCAGCCCCCATGAGGAGCGAAAGGACTCACATGTTGTTCCAGCCCTGGCTGCAGTCTCCTCTGGCCACTTGACAAGGGTGCCTAAGCTCTTGAATCCCGAGTTTCCCATGCAAAACAGGGAACAGTAAGTAGTTCTTTCCTAGACCATTAAGAGAGTTAAGATAATTCTTTCACATCATTTGAACACCGGGAAAGGATAGTATTGTCCAAACAAGGTACCAGTCACTGGACACTATAGTCTGTGAAATTAGGAACAAAGTCAAAATCAAGCATCGAGCATTCATCCTGTATCCGTTAGGCATACTAGTACTTGTTTAGCTCAGTGCCACCCACTTTAACACGCTAAAACGTTTGTGTGGTTTGCCTAACAGGTCTGAAGAAAAGACACGCCACCATATGTTACAGATGGAACTATCATCCATCTCTAGGTGGATGTTTTATCCTAGGTCTTATTTCCGCCAAAAGGAAAGAAATATCTCTGTTGCTTGCATCCCTAGATGGTGAATTTGTGGAGCATCCACACGTGCTGGGCATTACACTGGGTCTTATGCCAAGTAGTTTACAGACATGGCCCAGCCCTTCAAGGTATTTATACTCAAAAATGTTTGCCTGCATGATGAAGTTTGGCTTGTTTTTCGAACAGGCGTTGAAAGGAGACGCATCTACGACATTGTGAATGTGCTGGAGTCACTGCACCTGGTCAGCCGTGTGGCCAAGAATCAGTATGGCTGGCATGGGCGGCACAGCCTGCCCAAAACCCTGAGGACCCTCCAGAGACTCGGAGAGAAGCAGAAATATGAAGAGCAGATGGCACACCTCCAACAGAGAGACCCGGACCTAATGGATGACAGATTTGGAGAACGTAAAAAAGATGGCTGCCCAGATCCTCACGACCAGCAGTTCCTGGATTTCTCTGAGCCCGACTATCCCTCTTGTGAGTCCCTTGTAACCACCCCAGTGATAGCATAAGAGATTCAATCTGAGATGGATAGTGCCAGATTGACAACCCTGGGGAGCGGTTGTCCTCTCATTCTTTCCACCGAAGAAAGAGAGACAGATGGCTGCCCAACTGGGCTGCCCACTCTACCTCCCTGGAAACCTGTCTGCAACAGTGCCCTTCGTACTTGGTGTGCTTGGACCTGGATCTCTAACAGCTCCCATTTCATGTTGACAGCCCCATGCCGATTTCTATTTGTAAGCCTTTCAGGAAAATTTACTTTGAAAGAAGTTATCATTACAAAGAATTCAATTTTCCAACTTATGTGTTAGAGTAGATTTCTTAGAAAGGAACCCCATTTGCAGAAAATGTTGATTAGAAAGATAGACATTTGATTTGATGCAGAATTTTTTTTCACCAGTACCTACATTATTCTTCCCCTCCTGACTCATAATTATCCTCTTCCTGATTCAACCATTGATCTTCATTCTTACCCTGCTCCCTGTGGCTAAGACGATAAAGTGCAAGTAGCACTCACCTTTCACTTGCAGATATAAGAAATAGGAATAGGACTGGAAATGTGTGCCTGGTTTTCATTGGATTTACTGCGTGTGTTTTAATTCCACCCACAAGCCAGTTCTTACTCTAGTAACCAGAGGAGACTGCCATCTGTTGGGGATGGTTTGCGCGCCATCCACAACAACACACATCTTATCAGTGTCTCCTACTTATTATAGTTTATTTCTTCACCTATTTCTGAAAAGAAAGGGAAGAGGTAGACACCTACTATAAGGGTATATCCTAGATGCAAACATACCTCAGAGATATTATAGGTCGGTTCCAGACCACCACAATAAAGTGAGTATTGCAATAAAGCAAATTGTAATCTTTTTGCTGGTGGAGGGTCTTTCCTTCAATCGGTAAAAAAAAAAAAAAAAAAATCTGCAAAGTGCAATAACACGAAGCACAATAAAAGGAGGTATGCCTCTATCGTGGGCACAGAAATATAAAAAAGGGGAGAGTTGATATTAAAAAATCAGGTCCTGATCCCTAACCTATCCTTTTCTCCTCTGTGTTAATCCTGTCAAAAGTAACTTTAGGTTGGGGAAGCCGGTATGGCTCAGTGGGTTGGGTGCTCACTTTGCAGTGCCGAGGACTGGGGATCGAATCCCGACGCTGGCCCATGCGGAGCCATGTGCTGAACTGGGAGCTCCCCCAGTTCAGTTCTCTCTGTCTCTGTATCTCTCTCTCTCTCTCTGTCATAATAAATAAATAAATAAATATATATAAAAAATGAAAAAAAAAGTAACTTTAGGAAACTACCTCAGATTCTATCCCATGCAGTATGCATATAAAGCATTAAAAGTGGTTTAACATATACTCTTCAGAGTTATACCTGTTGTAATTTAATAAGCCACAAGAAACTCCCTCAGTTCTCTTTCTGAGCCATCTTTTATGATGGGTGTCCAAAAAGGATTCTTTCTATAACAAAAGCAATCTTAATTCTACTAGTAGAATTAGATAATTCAGGCAAACTATGAGTACAGTCTTTAGGGTGATAAATTATTTGTTTTGATGCTTTTGTTTTATGTCCTTTGTAGCATCTGCAAACAGTAGAAAAGACAAGTCTCTGAGAATCATGAGCCAGAAGTTTGTCATGCTGTTCCTCGTCTCTAAAACCAAGATTGTTACTCTTGATATGGCTGCCAAAATACTGATAGAAGAAAGCCAAGATACGCCAGACCATAGTAAATTTAAAAGTAAGCACCTTGTCCTACATTCACCTAACACGAAAAGGGTGGGATTTTGTATGTTAATATTTTCTGCCTTTGAGATGAAAAGAATTGGGTTTTTTTGAGAAGTGTACTTCTTCCTGTGCTCATGAAGGTTCCTGGTGCTGTGAGAGGCAAGTTAGTCCCGTACTATAATTCTCCTTAAAGTTCTGTCACATGCGTTTTCCTCAGCACTTGGACAGTGGAAGCACAATGCCATCCTACAAAAGCAGGTCAGGGAGGATGTAAGGTACTTTGCATTTCTCTCTAGTATCACTGCATCCAAGATGGCATGTCTGAGTTTTGTTTCCCCTTTTTTCCTCGCCCCCTGCATACTCTTCTGATGGGTGGAGATGAAAGTTGTCTGCAGGTAAGAACCAGGGGAGTGACCAGGGTAGGGGCAGGGTGGCAGGGCAGAGCTGCTGGACGAGGTTTCATACTCCATGGATCTTCCTTTTCTGTCAAACACGGGTCCTGAGTCAAGTGCCCCCCGATGCTGGTAACCCTTTAAAGCCCTGGGGAGCCCTGAGCTTAACATTCTGTAGCTTTTTGTGTCATTGTTTCCATCTGGAATTAGAGCCATCCTGTGGGAGAAATGACTAGATGGAAGTCCAGCTTTATTAAGATTAGGAAGAAAATTGCATCGGGTGGATGCATGGTTTCTGGATGACAATCACAGGTCCTTGGCTTAATCTTAGCCCTGAGGTCAAGTGTGTCTCCAACCTGTAACTCAATTTCTTAAATAGAAGTTACTGTGGGTATAGTCCTGCCTATTTAATGTGTTACCATCCCTTCCGAATTTCTCTTCTACATGCATTTTCAAATGTATCTCTCAAAACCCCTTAAGACTCAGGAGTTGTGCACTCGGCTCCTCCCCCACTGGGTGGCCAGAAGGCCAGGATTTCAGGTGAGGAACTGCCTGCCAGTCTTCAGCACAGTGGTGCCACATAATCTTGAGCCCTGAACATCCTGTGTGCCCAGGAGAAGCCTTGCAGGAAGGCCTAGGGAAGCCCCGTTGTGTTCACAGCCCAGTGCCCAGCGGAGCTGGTGCCGCAGCCTCTGGCTGGGAGAAACGCAGGGCAGGCTTTGACTTGTCACTTAGAATTGCATTCATTAAGCCTTTAATTATGGCCCATTTCCCTCCCTCGGGTGTTTTTGCAATCACAGTACTTCCCTGCTTGTCTTGTAAAAGGTGTGAAGTTGTGGAAATGGAAGTACACACTGACCTTCCTTTAGTATGCATCTTCAGATACATCGGATACATAAATTCTGGGTTATTTCATGACAGAGCCATCGGTCATTTCATCGCACACCCCTTGCTTTCCCCTTGAGTTTTATATGGTGGCCAAGAAAAGTGACCTGTCACATAAACTAAAATGTGATGGTGTCCCAGGTGGCATGACCATAATTGTGTTTTATATCTTCAAGCAAAGGTACGACGCCTCTATGACATAGCCAATGTTCTGACCAGTTTGGCTCTGATCGAGAAAGTGCATGTCACAGAAGAGCGAGGCCGCAAGCCAGCCTTCAAATGGATTGGGCCTGTGGACTTCAGTTCCAGCGGTAAGACCTGGTTTTGTTAGGGACCTGCTTCGTTTACAATTTCTAATTCCTTTTCCAATGCTTGCATCTACGGAGTGAGATGGATCCTCTTCATTTTTCATTACCCAAGTCACGTTCAAAAGTTAAACTAGACATTTAACAATTGATAAAAACCTTAATAAAAATTAGCCCAGTGAAGTGACTCTGGGAACAATGAGCATTAGGCTACAAATGGTATGTGCTGATCAGCTCACACACCACAGGAAGGGAGATACTGAGAGCTTATAAAGTAGGCGTTCTGTACTATTAAATTATACCTCTTTGGTATTATTTTGTTCAGAAGATTTTTCTGGGGATTTTTCTGAGGATTAAAAATAAGACTTTTTATGAACTCTGGTTATCTTCGCATTAGCGGAAAATATGGTTTTTCTTTGCAATTCCTGATAATGTAAAAATTTGTCAATTGCTATCACAAAACTATGTGGTAAGGTGGCTTTTAAATATAGTGTGGATATAATAAACAGCTTTTCTGTAATTGATTTAAAAGGTCAGAAATGTCATCATTTTACTAAACTAGAGCAAAAGAGGGCATTACCTCGCACTTATTTCACAGGTAATATCTGAGCCATGGGGGATTGGATCCTATTGTACCAGCTACTTTACACATAACAAGGCTGCCTGGAAAAAAGCCATTAAAGTTATTTTTAAATTATCCTTCCAATTTTGGTGTTAGTGTTATAAATTCCTGCCACTTAACCTAGACTTATGAAAGATACAGCTCTCTACCTTGTTGTAACGTTCACTTAGGATCTAAATGAAAGCACTTAAAATCTACTATAACTAATTCAACCCAGCAAGGACGTATTGAATGTGGACTGTGCAGATTACTACCCTACTGAATGCCATGAGAGTTGAAAAGATGAATGTTAAACAGGCCCTGTGTACACGAAATGTACTACTTTGCCATTTTCTACTCTTCTTTGGCTTCTCTTAATACTTTCACCTGTGAAGCCCTCTTCTCTTTGACATGAAAATATCTACTCAACCTTTAAAATCTGGCTCATGTCAGCTCCTCCAAGGAACTTTCCTTGATCGCCCGGAGCAAAGCATGTCTCATCTGAACTACTGCAATCTAGTATTGTGTTGTTAATGTTATGCCATTGTCCCTGCTCTACTTATTTGAGGGCAGAAGAGGTTTTTATTTATCTTTTATTACCTGTAGTACCAATATCAGTTTCCTACTCACTTTAGTTGGTTAGTGAGCTTCTGTTGAAGGTGTATAATTATAACAGCGTGGTGGTACTAGCTCTGTAGGAAATCAGAGAAGAATATAGCTTATCGTAAGTTCTGATGGACTGGTAAATTTTAGAGGGATGGAAAGCTTTTTAGTTGAAGGAACTGATACCCAACAACAAATCTGATTTGTGTTGGAAAGATCAACCACTCTAAGTCAAGGGCATAGGATAGAGAATAATGAGAAGTGAAATGTGACCAGTTAGGACATGTTGGAGGGTCTCTACAGTTAAACCAAGAAATTGGCACTAGATGTAACAGATTGAAGCGACAAGGAGTATTTCAATAGATTTAAAGAGAAGAGGGACTCAAAGGTGATGGTGTCATTGTAGAAAAGAAGAGAGCTAGGAAAATGACCTGGTGTTGAGAAATGAAAGAGCATGTTTTGCATAACCAGTGGGACAGCACCAGGAGAACTCTGATCTGATGAGGGAAAAGAGCTTGGAACTAAGTCAGGAACCTCAAAATGAATTTACTCTCTGACCTTCAGAAACCTGATTGTCTTCGTACGTCCTCCTTTCCACTAACACCACCCTTATCAACCCAGCAATCAGTTTCCGGATGTCAGCTTACCTTTGATGCCTTAATTCACTCTCCACTCCTTGATTAGCAATTCTTCATATTTAAACTTTGCAGGTGTCTTTCCTCTTCTCACCATCCCAGCCTTTTCTTCCATTTAACGGCTTTACTGAGGTTCCATGACATACAATAAACGGCATGTGGTTAAAGTTACAATTTGATCATTTTCTTGCATAATATACACCTGTGAAATAGTCACGAAAGATAGTGAACCGTTTAGCCTGCAGAGTCCCTCCCTGTGCCTTTGTAATTCCTTCCTTCCTGCCCACACCCTTCATGGATCTGCTTTCTTCCATTCTAGATTTGTTTGTGTTTTCTAAAAACTTATATAAGAAAATCACAGTCAGTGCTCATTATTCAGATTCCATAGATGTGAATTTACCTACTAATTCAAATGTATTTGTAGCTCCAAAGTCAATACTCGTAGCATTTCCTCAGCTGCACCGGAACGTGCAAAGAATGGCAAACATGTTCAGTTGCCGGAGCCGGTGTTTCCAGCTGAGGTCAAACAAGGCAATGCTCTGCCTTCTTTCAGTTCCCACACGACAAACAAGTATCCCTTTCGTGGTCTTTTTAATGCCGTCTTTTCACATTTGTATGCTTTGTGTTGGTGATTTCGCTGTTTAAAATGGTTCCAAGTGTGGTGCTGAAGAAGCCTGTAATGGGCCTGACAGAGCAATTAAGTATGTTAGAGGAGCTTCATTCAAGCATGAGTTCAGTGCTAACAAATCAACAATATTGATTAAATAAGGTGTCTAAACAGAAACACATAGAACAGGGTTATGCATTCATCAGTTACAAAATTGTGACCAGAGGCTCCTAGGAACCTAACCCTACGTTTCCCCTTGGAGCAGTAGTTCAGTATTTGCTAATTCAGTATTCATGGTGACTTTAGGAAAAAATTTTACCATGAATAACAAGAATAGACTGTACTGTGTATACTCTTTTTATCAGACTTCTTCACTCAGCATTATTTTGAGATTAATCATGTCAAATGTATCAATAGTTTATTCCTTTTTATTGCCAGTAAGTATTCTATTGCATGGATACATTATTCTTTATTCATTCATTTGTTGGTGGACATTTGGGTAATTTCTATTTTTTGGCTATTACAAATAAAGTTTCAGTGAATATTCATGTATGTGTCTTTACATGTAAAATTTAGTAAAGCCATGTGGGCCTGCAGTTTCTTACATGAGATGGTTTTAATTAATAATTACAGACCCCGTTTCTTTAATAGCTATGAGTATAGGGCTACTCAGTTTCTCTCTAATCTTCTACCTTGAGTTCCATTTCTTGTTTTTCTAGTTTTTTAAGGTAAAAGTGGAGTTTATTAATTTGAGTCCTTTTCTTTTCTATTAGGTATTTAGTGCTATAAATTTTCCTCTAAATACTTCTTTATCTCTATACCACAAATTTTGATGTGTTTTTATTTGTCCGAACTCAAAATACTTTGTAATTTTCTTATTGATGTCTTCGATCTATAAGTTATTAGATGTGTTATGTAGTTTCCAAAAGCAATAGACTTTCAGTTAACCAGCACCCACAGGGGTTGGTAGACACCAGATAAATGTTAAGTAGACCCTCCATTAACCAGAACTCCAGAACTCAAGCAACTGGCAAAATGTTTTTGCCAGTTGCTTGAGTTCCAGTTAAAGGAAAGTGTACTATATTCTGGGATTTGGCAGATTTTTAAAATTGATATCTAATTTCATTCTATGTGGGCAGAGAACATACTTTGTGCAACTGGAATTCTTCTTGAATTCACTGAGGCTTGTTTTATGGTACAGATACGGTCTATCTTGATAATATTTCATGTGCACTTAAAAAGAATATATATTCTCCTTTGTTTCATGAAGTAATCTATAAATGACAACTAGGTCAAGTTGGCTGAAGTATTGTATAATTGTTAAACCTTATTGCTTTCATGTTTATTCTATCAATTATTGATAGAGGAATGTTGAAATCTGATTATAATTGCAGATTTCTCTATTTCTTGTAGTTCTATCAAGCTTTGCTAAATTTATTTGAAATTGTCACTAGGTACATAAATATTTGGGATTGATAACTATGTTTTCTGAATAAGTTGACCCTTTTATCATTATGAAATGACTCCTTTTTAAGACGAATACTCTTTTCTCTGAAATCTACTTTGTCTAATAGTAATATAGTCACTTCAGCTTTCTTTTCATTAGTTAGTGTAGTGTTGTTGTCACCCTTTTACTTTTACACTCATAGTACCTTTATTTAAAGTGAGTTCCTGGGAGACAATTTAGAGTTGATGGTTTTGTTAATCTAACTGACAATTTCTGCTTTTTAGTTGGGTTGTTTGGACCAGGGGTCCCCAACCATTTTGGCACCAGGGACTGGTTTTTTGGAAGACAGTTTCTTTGTAGACATGGGAGAAGATGATTTGGGGATTACTCAAGCACCTTGCATTTATCGTACGCTTTATTTCTATTATTATTACACTGTAATATATAGGAAAATCATTATACAATGCATCTAACTCTGCCACTAACCTGACAGGAGGCGGAACTCAGGTGGTAATGCAAGTGACGGGGAGTGGCTGTAAATACAGATGAAGCTTCGCTTGCTGACCCACCACTCACCTCCTGCTATGCAGCCCAGTTCCTAATTGGCCATGGACTGGTACTGGTCTGTGGCCCAAGGGTTGGGGACCCGTGGTTTAGGCCATTTACATTTTGTGTGATTATTGATACATTCGGATTTTAGTCCATCATCTTGCTCTTTGTTTTTGGTTTGTCCTATGGGCTTATTAGCTTTTTTTTTTTTTTTTTCTAACTCCCTTTTCTCCCTTCCTTT
>PVKE010029441.1:0-20248 GCA_004027555.1 Craseonycteris thonglongyai | reverse complement strand
AAAAAAAAAATTACCAGATGATGCAACGATTTCACTTCTGGGTATTTACCCCCACAAAAAATAAAAACTCTAACTCAAAAAGTCAAAAAGTCAAAAAGTCAAAAAAAAAGAATGAAATGTTACTGTTTGCAACAATATGAATGGATCTAGAGAGTATTATGCTATATGAAATAAGTCAGACTGAGAAAACTAACTCTACTATGATCTGACTTATGTGTGGCATCTAAAGAATAGAATAAGTAAGCAAACAAATCAGAAATTAACTCATAGATACAGAGAACAAACTGATGATTGCTAGAAGGGAGGGGAGTTGGGGGGATGCATGAGAAAGGTGAAGGGATTAGGAAGTACCCAGTGGTAGTTACAAAATAGTCATGAGGATGCGAAATACTGTACAGGAAATATGCATAGTAACATTGTAAAAACTATGTTTAGTGTCAGATGAGAACTAGACTTATTGGGGGAATCACTTCATAAATTATAGAAATGCCTAGCCACTGCACTGTACACCTGAAACTAATATAAAATAATATTGAATGTCAACAATAATTTAAAGTAAATATATAGTTATAGAATATAAGTACATATAGGGAATATAGGAATGGTTTATAATATTTATATATGTTAATAGTAGGCTTGTTAGTGTTATTACTTTGTGAGGTGTGTAAATGTCGAATCACTATGGTTGTTTTGTACATCTGAAACTAATAAAAAAGAAATCTGAAAAAAATAAACATCACAGCTAACAATTCCCTCTAAGAGTGGTCCAGAAAATGGACTCCAAGGAATATGTGGTTAGTGAGCCTAAAAGTAGGAGATAATAAGAAAAGGAAGTCATCGTGGGGATCTAGAATGAAGCAGAAACAAGGTAGCAAGGATTTGCTTTGATCAAGTATTCAAGCTGCTTTGCGGGTCTCATGATGTAGACATTACCGTTTCCATCTGGCCTTAGGTATAGGGGCCCCTGCTAAGTGCTCAGTGGGGTGAGAGGAGATGTTCTGCTCTAGTGAGGGCGGTGCCAGATATCACCCTCTGGGAGGGTTGCAGGACACTCTGAGGACAATAAGTTTGCTTCCATTGCTCCTAATGTGGGCAAATCATTTTCTCACCTGTCCATATTTAGGAGTCAAAAGAGAAAATGCTTCAAATCCACAAGGAAAGACAGAGTGTCAGGATATGATAGTTGGGTCCCTAGGTCCTAACGGTGGCCGACATCTGAGGCCACCCGACTCCACGTCCCAGAACCAGCCTGCATCCTAGAGAAAGACTGTATGCGCCAACGAGAGGAGTGTTGCCAGCAGCATGTCTGTCAGTGCCCCGGACAGAACAGACGAGAATTGCCCACGGGCCCTAGTCCCGCAGACGTGATCAGCTCTCCGAACCCGAGGCTTTCGGCGCTCCTCTCCTGCTCTGGCAGGAGGCGCCACACTGTGTGCACAGGACTCTGGGTGTTGTGCAGGCGTCCCAGGCCCCCCTATTCTGGGTCCCAACTGTAGAGTGAGGCTGGAGGGACCGGGAGCCGATTCCCTGCGACATGGGAAAAGGCCAGGGTTGCTGAGTCCCTCCCCCTGGGTCAATTCCAGGCCACCCAGCTCCTCAGCGTGTCACCTTGAGCAAATCACTGAAGTTTCTATTTCTTTACCTGTAACGTGGTGATGATGACAATCAGTCCAGAACCTTCCTCTTCGGGTTGTGCTAACAGGCTCTCTCAGAAAGAGAAAGAGAAGCCCTGCATCACTGTGGGGCTTCCAAACGGCCAAGAGGCAATGGGATAAATTCCAGATAAAAGTCAAAAATGGATGGGACTCACAACAAGCCAACGTGGAGACAGCCAGTGCCCCTAAGGTTCAGAAATGTTTCTGCACAGGTTAAGTACTCATTTAGAAGTAACAAAGCAATTGTGGTTGTAACCCAGGTAAGGGACTCGGCGCTGCCAGGCCTTGGCCCTGGGCTTTGTTCCCCCGTGCCACACTCTGCCTCTGCTCTGGATTAACGGATCCACTACTCATTTCTTTTTAATTTGGATTAATTTTGTCATTTCTTTCCTTTAATTCAACTGATACTAATGGGTTAATAATGCTCACCAGGGAGACACAGTTTTTCTTGAAATGTGAACTAAATTATGTTTCCAACCATCATGGCTTTGCCAGGAGTCTTCACTGCCCAAACTGCTCTTTTCTGGGCAGGAATCTTGCATACAGAGCAGCACAGGATCCTGTGGTTGTGGGAGAAAGGGAGTGTTCTCACGGGAACGTCTTTCCCATCACACACCCATCTGTCAGCAGGGGCTGGTGGTGTAGGTGACACGTACTTGTGTGGGCGCAGGTGACATCCAATTGTCATGTTCCCCTGGCGAGGCTTAGAGGGCAGTACCAAATGGACATTTTGGGCCGATGTGGTGAGGGTCTCACTTAAGAATCATCAAATTTTGCAAATGAAGCATCTAGAGAAGTTATATCACTCAGAGATGATTATAACTGAATAAAGGCTTTCTTTAATGATGACAGACAATGATGTCTGATGTTAGGAAATTTTCCTCACACGCACGTACAGAGTGAAGAAATGCAAATGCTTCAGAAAGTGGAAAGAATACGAAATGGGGAGGAGGCAGGTTCTGTTTATTTCCACCTTCCAGCTCCTCAGACAGGAGGGCGAGGGTGTAGAAAAAAGGAGAGCAAAGATGAGACAAGACTGCAATCATATATTTCATCAACCATGATGGTTTGGAATGTGGAATGTTAGGTAGAGAGTCCTGCGAGCTGGGGCCAATAGATGACTGAGATAAATGACCCAGAGCAGTTTGATGAGTTTCTTCCTTAATTAATGATCTTTTTTTATAACAACACTTTTTTTAATGGTGGTAAACTACACAAAACATAAAAATTACCATCTTAACCATTTTCAAGTGTGCAATTCAGTGGCACTAAGTACATTCACACTTTTGTGCAATGTGTGCCACGCTCCAGCTCCAGAACTTGTTTCATCTTGCAAAACTGAAACTTTGTACCCATTAAGCACTAACACCATCCCCACATCCCAACCCACCCACTCCCGGAAGTCCCTGATAACTGCCAGCCCACTTTCTGTCTCTATGAATTTGACCACTCCTAGCATCCCAGGTAAGTGGAATCATACAGTATCTATCTTTTTGTGACTGGCTTATTTCACTTAGCATAATGTCTTCAAGGTCCATCCATGTTTTATCATGCATTAGAATTTTCTTCTAATGAAGGCTGACTAATATTCCATGGTATACACACACTACATTTTGTTTATCCATTCATCCACTGATGGACACCTGGTTTGCTTCCACCTTTTGGCTTTTGTAAATAAAGCCGCTATGAACATGGGTGTGAAAATATCCTTTCTTCTTTTTTTGGATACACAAGGGGGAACCAAAAAAAACAAATATGTCTTCTGGAGGGCAGGTTCCTTGTAGTATAGGCTTCCGTCCACTAGGTGAGTGTTCTAGGATGCCATCTGCATCACTGTACCAGCTGGTATTGTTCTGAGAGGCTGCATTGGGCTTCAGTGAATTTTGTTTGCCGACTCTTTCAACACGTTTGCCTATTTCATGATGGGTGATTTACACAAACAACATGCAGCATGACAATGCACCTGCCCACACTACGTTGAGTGTTCAGCAGTTTTTGACCAAAAATGGCATGACCTCCGTGCCCCACCCTCTCTATTCACTTAATCTCACCCCAAGTTACTTGGGTTTTTTTCACTCTGGATGAAAAAAAGTCCTGACAGGGATACTTTATTTTTTTTTTAAGATTTACTTTACTGTTTGAAAAACAATGAGAGAGAGAAGTGGGGTGCGGAGGGTGAAGAGCAGACTGCCTCCATAGCTGCACATCATTAGTGTTGAGACATAGTTGCAATTCACACAGGTGGATATGGGGCTGCATGGGGGCAGGAACCAAACTGGGGACCTCCCGCATAGGAGACAAGAACCTTCCAAGAAACTTCGCAACCCTCTTTGCAATACCAGTAGCATCCCAGTTCAGCATTTGGGTTTGCATGGACTGGGGCCAGGATTCAATCCCCAGACCTCATGGTTTCAAGGCAAGCTATGCCAGCATCCTGGGAAACATTTTCTGATGTGGAAGAGGTAAAACAAAAAATGGCAGCACTGAAAGGCATCAAAATCAACAAGTTTAAAACCTGTTTTGAGCAGTAGAGAAGACATCTCAATAGGTGCATTGCATCCACAGAGAGTACTTTGAAGGTGACTGAAGTTTAAACATGTAAGAATAAATACACAATTTTTTATAAATAAATTTTAGGTTTTTGTGGGTTCCCCCTCATATACCCAGAAGTGTCTTCCTTAATTTCTTAATCTTTTATAATGACTGAAAAGTTAAAGGTACACAATGACCTTTAGTAAAATGTGAAATGTACTTAGATTCTGCATGTGTGTATGTTCACACGTTATACATATTGATAGATAGAAGATAGATGATGGTGAAGATAGATAGATAGATAGATAGATAGATAGATAGATAGATAGATAGATAGATAGTAGGTAGATAGTAGGTAGATGATAGATAAATAGAAGATAGATGATAGATAGATACATATATACATAGATACATAGATACATAGATAGATATAGATAGATAGAAGGTAGGTAGATAGATAGAACATGTTTTCAACTAACTGCAACTTGTCAATAGGCTGAGGAGTTGCCTAAAATTTAGTATAAAAGAAGTCTTTTCCTTTCTAAACTTTGCCTCTTCCCACAGCATAAACATTGTCATTTAAGCCAACCAGGGAAAATGACAAAATCAATACTGTGTTCACTCTCTACATACATGTCCTGTGCAATTTTTTTAATTGTGGAAAAAATACAAGCACATAACATGAAGCTTGTATTTCAAGCTTTTCACATTGTTGTACAACAATGAATTTTTCATCTTGCCATATGGACACTGTACCCTCAACTCCCCATTTCCCCACCCCCAACCCCTGGCATCCACCATAGTTCTACTTTCTGTTTAAAACATTAAACAGAATCTCTAGGCAATAAAGAAAATTATCTGTTTATTGACCATTAACCACTGTGTATACACACACAGAGTGCTTTGGCAAACTTTTTTACAAACTCTCATTTGCTAGTGATTTAAGAATTTTAACATCCTCTCAAAGAAAACTATTCAATTTTAGTCAAATACTTGATGAGCAGTTAAAGGTTTTGTGACAGAGGCCTATCTACTTTAATCAATGAAGGGAACATTGTTTTGAGAAACACCTGCTATCATTTCAGATTTCTTTCACGGCTGATATGTCTTGGCCAGATTTGGCCTCAATTTCTGTGAACCATATGTGCAAGGAGGCTTGCCCAGCTTAAAAAGCCAGAAACACCACTCCAGTTGTATCTCTCTTCATTTGTCTAAGTTTGTTTTTATTTTTTATTTTTTTAGGATTCTTGCAATAAGGTGGTCAGCTAGGCAAAAAGTAACTTGAATACCTTATGGGTAAGATCATGATGCTGCCCTGGCTTTGTTTCCCATCCCTACCCTGGACCACACTGCACAATCTTTCCCTGGGTTAGCTCTTCTTCCAGAAGCCTTTCTGTCTCACAGGGTCCCTCCCTGCTCCCCACCATCCCTCTTTTTCTCCCCCATTTCCTAGATCCACGAGAATTAGTTGCCTTAGCAAAACCTCTTCCCACATTTATTTATTTCTGTTATTACATGACAGGTACATAAAATGGTAAATGGACATTAAATGTCTTTGAAAAATAGTGTGTTTTCACCTCCCATTCTCTCTTTTTCTCTCTGCTCCCTCCCTCTCATTCCACTGGACAACTGGCCTGTCTAGCTTCCAGGGATCCCTGCTTACCAACAAACCAGTCAGTTGCCTGCAAATTGACTGAAGGTCTGCTAAAAGCTTCTGAGGGGAACTTAGAGGCGCTCTAGTTATGTCCCCAGGTGAGCTTTATGACCATCATTCCTTCCCCTTGGGCTGAGTTATCTACATAAGGCACTATAATGAGAGGAGCTCCAGCCAGGACCTAAGAAGTTTGGCATCAGGTCTAAGATGTGACTTTACCTCACTTATAAACTAACAAGTTAGTCTAATCCTAGTTCGTGGATGCTGGCAGGAGACAGACTCCTAGATCAGAAATAGATGACTAATTATCCACAACACAGCAAGCAGCATGAGCATCAGCATTTTACATGATTTCCTCTTGCCCTTGAGTTCTACAGAAGTGACCCAACAGACCCAGATTGGTATTACGCATGAGGTGGGTCTATGTCACAGCCCAGGAACACTGAGATTGGGGAATGCACTGCTTTTATTACAAATAGTAAGCAAGTCTGCTGTTTAAGGGCTGCAGGGGCAGGGAGGGGGGGGACAGGGGGTAGTTAAGGACATGTTACATCCTTTTTCAAGGGCAGCAGCTGTAAGAACAACTCTAAATATGGCCTGGAGTACACAGCACTCAGTCTTTGCACACCCTGTAGGAGTACAGGAGGCCTGAGGACTCTCTCAACATCGCCTCCAAGTCTGGCTCTGCCATTAACTGATAATATGACTTCCCACAAGTCACAGAGCCTTTCTGGCTCCTTATTTTCCTTATCAGTAAAATATTAATGGTAACGTGTACCCCATTTATCTCAGAAAGCCACAGTATCCATGTTGGAGGTAGACAGAATTTTGAGAAAGCAAGGGGAGAACTGGCTTCCTGTTTAGGAATTTCTGCTGGCAAATGTCAGGGCTACATGGAATCCATGAGTCACTCTGAGTTCCCTCTATACCATGCAAAAAGTACACTATTTTGCAAATAGTTTCAGGGCCCTAGTTCCACTAGGTCAGGTTCAGCCTATACCGGTACTTGTGCTGGAAGCCCAAGTTCTCACCAGCATCCTTTATTCTCTACAGAGAAAGCTCACCTGGGGCTGATACTGAATACTAAGTGCTGCAGAAACTTCCCTTTCCCACCCTGTCCACCTACCCTATTCTCCACTACAATTATCTATCCCACACCTTCCTACCTCAGGCCTCAGTTCTCTACTGCATAGCCACACGTCCTGAAACATCAAAAGGAGGCTGAATCTGTGCTGATGTGGATGAGTAAACTGTCGACTATGTGGTCTGATGGCAGAAGATAGACTCATCTGAAAACTTTTAACCGTGGTGTTGTATTTCAAAAAGGCATTCTAACTTACAATCTCAATCTAAGGTAGGTACAACCTAAAGTTAATAAAAAGTAATTAATTTTCTTCAAAAGTTTTAACAGAACTGTGAAAGGGATACACTGAAATATAATTCTGATTTCATTGGTAAGTAACCCGTGAAATAAATACACAAGTTTCCTACAGAATCCTGAGAAGGACCTGAAGATGAAAATATTAGGATTATCAGAGGGAAACACTTAAGAGAAGCCCTTCAAGTTTTCCTAATTATACGCTGAGGATACCAATTGATCTGCCCAGGTTACTGGCCAAAACTTTATCCCAATAAACACTTTGTCTACAACATTATATATATCAACACACTAAACCTTGCATGTCCTTATTCTGACTCTTTGAGGTAGGTAAAGTGGATAATTAATAATTATTCCCATTTTAAAGATGACCAAACAGAAGCACCTAAAAGTTAAATGACTCGCCCAAGATTAGACACTCAGCAGGAGGCAAAGCTGGAATCAGACCCAGGTATCCACTTTATTATCAAGTTTCATACACATCTGTCTCTGAATCATCCATAATTTTGTAGGAAATGCCTGGATAATCTGGTCAAAGAAGGAAAGGAAAAAATAACTTAGTTACTTTTTTTAAAGTTTGGGCTGATGGGCACCATATATATAGCTAAGTAGGTAGGTGGATAGGTAAGTAGGAAAAAAATATAAACATATGCACACATTTCCTTAAACATTTAAGGTAACTTAGAAACTTAACCACAATATACAAAAGAAAAATAAATAATGAAATCAGAATCAAAACTAGTCAAAAGGAGCAAATAAATGGATGTCACCAACCACCAGGATGTGATATAACAGATGCTGCTGCCCTTGGGGGCAAAAATCAGTCCTTAGAACCCTGTGACAGTATGGGATATACTTGTCACAGTTGGGTCAATATAATATTCACTTGGAGAAACAAACCTTTTCATGCCTTATGGGTTCTTATAAAAAGAATTTCGGGTAATATGATAAAGTCCCCCAATGTACTTCTATAAAATACCCAGATTTGTTCTTAAAAAAAAACATTTCTGTGTCAGCTGCCTTCTATAAAAGCTGAAGACATGACATTAAATCTTGATTTGTTGGATGCTTTCCTGTGGGGAGCTAAGATAATGAGGTCCAGGTACATAGCTTTCAGATGATCTAACTCAGAGCTAAGGTGTACGTGGTCTTGAGCCCTGTTTTCTGTCTTCTAACATCTAATTCCCAGAGACAGGAAGAGCTCTCAGTGTGTAGGTATCTGACACCTCATAAACATCCCAGCTGAAAAGCTGCAGATGTACTAGAGTCAGACACTCAGGTTTTAGGAAGCCAGGCAGAAAAAAAAAAGATGAAAATAAAGGGAGAAAATAACAGGTCTATAAATTGAAGATTCTAGGTAAGATTATGTTTTTACAGTCCATGTGAATTAATATAGACATTTTCTAAGTGCCAATTGCATCAGCTTCTTGAAGGTTTTGATTCTCGTGTCTATTTGTAGGTTTCTGCATTAACAGCACATTTAACTTCTGTGAGTTTGCTTAGTTATTTCATCTTCCAAAGTATCTAGTGGTCGTTGTCTATTTAACGTTATTCTCTTGAGCTCATTTCCATGCGTCAGCTGCCATCTGCCTGCTAATTCTGACACTTCTTCATTGATTGGAAATAAATTTTCTTTTCAATTCCAGCTGCAACCCAGACCAACAGGTATGGTCTTTGAAAGAATAAATGAGGGAAGAAGATGTGAATTGACTTGTGTGTGAATAAATGTGTATTCAGTCCAACAAATATTTATTGAGCTCAGTGTATGCCAGAAACTGTGCTGGATGTCAAGCTTTCAAAGACAAATAAAACTTGTTCTACCCCCACACTGAGTTCAAGATTTAACAGAGAAGTGTGTTGTTGGTACACAATTTATAACAGGATAACCAGCCCTTCAACAAACATATTATCACACTCTACACTGTGAGTGCTATGATAGAGGAGTGGAGTGTGGTGACTGGAGAGGCCCATTCTGATTTGGAGAACAGGTGCTTTTTCAGAAGGACAGTGACTGCCTACTCAACATTCATTCCATCACCCTAGTTCCTTCCTAACAGAACACTGATTTTGTTCATGTACCCATCCATAAGAAAATAAGGCCACAGGAGTAAATCCTGACTAGTCTAATCCTGTCTTGGTAATTCCATTCCTCTTGCCAGAATTGGTTTAGGCACAGAAATGTGCTGTAGTTCTGGCCGTGGAGATATGAGAGGGAGTAGACTTGAGGTGCTTCTAGGAAAGGTTTCCTTATTCTTGAAAAAGATGCCCAGGGGATGGCAGCATAGCTCAGCAGGTTGAGCACTTACCTAGCAACCATGAGGTCCAGGAATCTAATCACAGCCCCAGCCTGTGTAAACCCACGTGCTGCACTGCAGTGCAAGGTTCTTGCCTCCTCCCGTGCGGGAGGCCCCCAGTTCAGTTCCGGCCCCACGTGGCCCCACATACACCTGTGTAGAATGAAACTATGTCACAACTAACGATGTACAACTATGAAGATGGCTCGGGGCCCTCCCTTCTTCTCTCTCTCTCTCTCTTTCTTTCTCTCGCCTTCTCTCAAACAATAAAATAAATCTTTTAAAAATAGAGAAAAAGAGATGCCTATTTCCACCAGATCTAATGACAGGAACTGTCAGCCATCTCATGATTATAAATTATATTTGACTAAGTGCATTGGGCAGTTGGTTACCTGGTATTTATATGCGTGCATATATAAATGTACATGTGTAGGCATGGGCACTTATCTATAAAGCTGTAGCTTCTTAAGAACATGGACTAGGTCTTACACATCATTTTTTTCCTCCCATATGATCTAGCCTAATGTCTGACATATAGAAGATATCACTTAAATGTCTTTGAATAAATCAATACATAGAAAGTCTTACATTTGTTACAATCATATATTTGTGTATAACACCTCATTTTACTAAAATTTTAACAAATATGTTTCCAGTAGATGTAATGTGTCCTGTTTTATAATTTTTCAAAATATACCCTAAGACTAATCTAGACTTATGCTGTTCAATCTGGTAGGCCCTGGACACATATTACTATTTAAATTAATTAAAGTTTCTTTAAAATATAGTTCCTTGTTCACACTAGTCACGTAAAGATAGTAACTGCCATATAATAATAGATAGCACAAATATAGAACATTTTCATTATCAGAAAATTTATCAGCGCTTATCTCAAACATGCACCACCCATCTTTGAATCTAGCCCAGTACTTGAAACATAGTAGGCACTCAATAAATATTTGTTGAATATTTAACACATGTATTCTATCAATCATTCTAGATATTATTAGAACAGCTAAAATAAAATATGGCAATCCCTATTCTACCAGTGAAAGCAATATAACTAAATTCATATGACAAAGCCAATGCCTCACTGGTCTATAGAATGCTGAGTTTCCCTTACCACCCAACTCCCCTATGCACAGTGGTTTACCCAGCTACAAATCAAGCCCAAGCTGAGCTGATAAACTCAGACTGAGCATTCACCAAATCATGGCCTCTACCAAACAGGTTTGTGGTTCATAATAGGTTGCTTAATTTGTTTGCATCTACTTGACTCTCCTAAAGGCAGCTGAGCCAGTATGCTTTTCAGAGCTTACATTCAATCTCCATTCTCTTCAATTTCATCAAGAAATTTTACCATGAATTAGAGATTTGAGATTACTCTCCAAGCCCCAATGGATTGAAATGCCATTTCTAGCCCTGGGGCAGCAGATAACATGGACATGAAGGCCAGACAGTTGAAAAGTCAGCTCAGCCTCTTCTTATTAAGTTGCTCTTAGCCAGTAATGCTTGGATGATGCTGAAGGCACAAGATCCACATGATCTGGGGGACTCTGGACCCAGGCTCCAGTAACTTGGGTCTTCCTTTGTCCCTTGAGGCTGTCTCTCCTCGAGCCCAGCAGTCCTTTCTCACCCTCCTGTCACCCGTTCTGCGGGACAGTTTCATCTCCCCTTGACATGGTTGTGCTTCCCCCGCAGACCTACCTCACTTCTGCTCTTTTCTTTCCTCCAGTACTAGCCTCTTCACACAAAATTCCTGAAAATCCTTGCTAAAATGATAATGTATTCTCACAAGGATACGTGCATCTAGTAAGGATGAATTTAAGAGGGCAAATAGTAGAACATCGGTCCCTACTTTTTTCTATTCTTCTCACTTTTTCATGCCAAGAGAGCTTCAGATTTAAAGTGAAGGTCTCTGCTGATAAAAATGACCACCAATAGGGGAAGCCGGGATGGCTCAGTGGGTTAAGCGCTCACTTTGCAGCCCCAGGGACCGAGGATCAAATACCGGCCCCGGCCCGTGAGGTCCCTTATGCTGAACTGGGGAGTGCCCCCAGTTCAGTTCTCACCAGGATGAGACCCCGGCCCAGTTCCTGCCCTGTGCAGCCCCAAGCCCACCTGTGGAATGAAACTATGTGGAAAAACCGATGATGTGCAACTATGGAGACTGTTCTGGGCCCTCCTCCTTCTCTCAGTCTTTCTCTTTCTCTCTCTCTCTCTCTCTCAAAAACAATAAAAATAAATCTTTTTAAAAAATGACCAATAATAAGGAGTTTCTTTTTTCCCCTAATGATACATTTCAACACCTATACTCTCTATGGTCATAGAGGAAACTGAGTGAACTCTATTTACTCTTGAGGGAGCCACACAGCTATAGAACCAGTACTTATCACAAAATTCAGCAATGTCACACAGATATAGCTTATCCCTATGTAGTTTTCTTGTGTGTATTTTAGTAATATGTGCTATAAAATATTACTTTATTCAGTATATTTAAACACATTTCTTAGCCCTGACACTACCCTCTGGCCTCCAGATCAAGCATTGGGAAAATTCAAGATATTCAGAGTTTTCTGAACTTGATAATACTGCCCTTTTCCACTTTAGTCACTATACACTAAAAAAGTCTTAATGCTATTATTTGCTCATCCTTGGGTCTTTGCCCATCAAAAAGTCCAAAGTACATCATAAATATTTTAACACATCTGAAACATGTTTAGTCATCTTTAATATTTTTAAGATAAAGTAGTTTTTGTATATGTTTTGTTTTGTTTTGTTTTGTTTTGTTTCACCACTGACCCCATCCCCTCTCCCAGATAGTGTAGTAAACATTTAACAATAGTGCATTTGCATAATATGCCACAAGCTTTAAAGAAACAGAAATCCTTAATCATTCATGGAAAGTTCTTAGTGTTTTCTTTTTTTTTTAATTTATTGTTAAATTTGATGAGGTTACATTGGTTGGTAACAATTAGACAGTTTACAGATGTACAAGTCCACCTCACATCATTCATGCATACTTATCTAGTGATGCGTAACTTGATTCAGCCCGAGTGTTTCTAGGCTTAAAGAGATCTTGCTTTGAGGAATCTCCCAGAACACAACAGTTTCAAGTGCTTCTGGAATATTTCAGAGGTGAGGACAACTATGCTTTAAATCAACTACAGGCAAACTTTTTATCATAGTCCAGGAAAATGATTTTGACTGCTAAGTTTTGGAGCACATCAGTTTCTAACGTTTTTCCCCCAAGATCAGGAACCAAAAAAAGTATCACACTTTGCTTCTTATCAGCTCTGTAGAAATTCTTTGTTTCTCCTGCAGATGTTCCTGTCCCATCAAAGTGAGAAGTCACAGCTCTGCTCTGCTTCCCTAAGCTAAGCACATGCATCTTCACATTTTAATGAGTGACTATTTTTCTACCAATCAAGAAAGTGTTTCCCCGATGAAATGCATGAGAGAAAACCTAGGCATTAAGCTTATGTACCCTGATCTCAGAGCTGTTTTTGTGAACTTGATTCCAAAGGCAAGGGAGTTAAAAGAAAAAAATAAATAAATGGGACTATACCAAATTAAAAATCATCTGCACAGCAAAGGAAGCCATGAACAAAACAAAAAAGCGATGAATCAAGAGGGAAAAGATATTTGCAAATGATACCTCCAATAAGGGGCTAATACCCAAAATATATAAAGAACTTATAATTCAACAAAAAAAAAATCCATTTAAAAAATATGAGCAGAGGACCTGAATAGACACGTTTGCAAAGAAAGCATACAGATGGCCAACAGATACGTGAAACGATGCTAAATACCGCTAGTTATAATGGAAATGCAAATCAAGATCACAATGAGATATCACCTATCTCATACCTGTTAGAATAACTATTATCAATAAGATAAGAAATAACATGTGTTAGAGAGGAGGTGGGAGAAAATTATCCCTTGCACACTGCTGGTGGGAATGTAAATTGTTGCTGCCACTATGGAAAACAGTATGGAAGTTCCTCAAAAAAAAATTAAGAATATGGCTGCCATATGACAAAACGACCCCTCCTTTATGTATCTACCAAAAAATTTTGAAAACACTTATTCATAAGATATCTGCACACCTATGTGTATTGCAGCATCATTCAATGTGGCCAAGATGTGGAACCAACCTAAATGTTCTTTGATAGATGATTGGATAAAGAAGATGTGCTACATATATATATAATGGAATATTACTAGGCCATAAAAGATGAAATAGGGCATCAGATGGGTACTAAACTTATCAGGCTGGTTTACTCTGTAAAGTATATAAATATCTAATCACTATGTTGTACACCTGAATATAATTTGTAAGTCAACTATAATTGAAAAATAATTTTTTTCAATGAGATATTGTCATTTGCAACATGGATGGATCGTGAGAGTATCCTACTTATGTTGATCAGATGTACCACTTTAAATGGGACAGAAAGCAATGGTACTATCCCATTTCAAACAGTACTGACACCTTGAATTAGCTCAGTGAGACTAGGCTAACCATACATACCATTTGAAAGGGAACAGTACAGTTGTTTTCTGTCCCATTTGAAATGGTACACTTGGTCAGCCTAATCATACTAAGTGAAATAAGTCAGACAGAAAAGGACAAGAATCATATGATATTACTCATACGTGGGATAAAAAAACAAAAGCAAGAAATGAACAAACAAAACAATCAAGCAAACATAGATACAGGCAACAGAACGGTGGTTACCATATATTTGACCCCCTTTCCCCACTTTGTTCGCTCCCCACCCTTTTTCATTCTCGTAACCACCATTCCAAGGGTGAGCACACAATGCAGCATGCAAATGTTATATTATGAAGGTGTATACCTAAAATAATAGCATTTGTATAACGTTAACAGAGATTACCCCCCCCCCCAATAAATTTAATTATTTTTAAAGAATCATACAGTATAAGTCATTTGGAAGAAAAACAAAAGGAAACTGTTTTGTAGAGGAAGAGAAAATGAGTAGCACTTTTTCTAGGATGAGTTCACGAACTTAATTGTCACACTTCATAGATGCAGAAACACAATTCAGTTCCCTGTTGGACACGGCAAGTAAAAGACGTCTGCAGGCCTTGGAGGTGGAAATATCTAGCAAGAAGTTTGAAATTGGAGTCTAAAGCTAAAGAAAGATGGCCAAACAACAGTTACAACTCCATGGTTGAAGCCACAGTGTGTCTGATCTCAACCCAGGAGTACATAGAATAGAAGAGAACAGAAAAGACCAAGAACTCTGGAGCAGATGAGAGAAATAGAGGCAACTCAAGGCAGTAATTATAGAGGTAGAAGTATATCTCTTTTTTCTGAAAAAAAAAAACCCAAAAAACCTCTAGGCAAATATAGAGAGATTTTCAAGAAGTCTCACCAACAAAGGCAAGAATAAAATCTCTTCCCACATTACTGTCACCAAGGGCCTGCTGCTTCATTGCTTTCCTGTCTGAGAGACATCTACCCTTTCCTGCTTTCTGTATCCTGAATTTTATCTCTTACTTTATGTTTACTCTAACTCCCTCAATTGATTTTTCTTTTGCATTGTAAGATCTTCATAAAAGAACTCAAAATAATCTGTAGAATGAGAAAAATTGGAAAATGAAAGATCCAAAGTATTACTCAGCATATTTATTTAATTTATTTAATTTATGGAAGAAGAAACCATCTATTTCTTTTTTCTTTAACAGACTATTTGTGTAGATCAATTTTAGGTTTAGAGTAAGGTGACCAGATTTTAACATTGGTAAAGCGGGACACCATTGACCGGGGAAGAGGGGGTTCTTGATGAAAAATTTGGTCTATCTCCCGCCGTTCCCTAGCGTGTCGTGCATTCTTTCCAAATATCGGGACTTTTTTAAAACACCGCGGGACGCGGGACAGATTATTAAAAATCGGGACTGTCCCGCCAAAAGCGGGACGTCTGGTCACCCTAGTTTAGAGTGAAATTAGGACAATGGTACAGAGGTTCCCCATACACCACCTAGCCCAACACATGAATAGCCTCCCCCAGTATCAACATCTCCCACCAGAGTGGTACATTTGGTACAACTAGGGGACCAGAAATAGATGTGAAACCATCTATTTGTAATGAATTCATTTTTCAACGTTTTTGGATTTTAGGCATCTGTTTCACCACTAATAGCATCCTCTCCAATATAAGTGACCCAGGGATCCCAGGCCATCTAAAAACCACAGCAGCCCATCCAAAAGCACAAAGCTCTTCTCTCTGAAGGGATTGTCTTCTTCAACCAGTTCTTGAATTACTATTGAGGAAGATTGTCCAGGCAGTAGGCTACACGAGCTGGAAATTTCACCAGCGTGTCGGAAGAGTAGTGGTCCCCTTTCCCTACACACACACACACACACACACACACACACACACACACACACCCCTTGTGTTTGTTGTAACCTGCCAACACAGAAAGAAAGTGAGGCCTGGGCTCCCCAGGGATGCAGATGAGGTGGTTTAAGGGTTGGTGCCAGGGCTCTGGGGTGAGGCAGAGCAAGGGGAACGACACAGGGCCCGGGGGTCATCAGAATTAAGTTGGGGGGTGGGGCTCCGCAGCACACTTGTTTCTTTGGTTCTGTGCTACCCGTGCATCCTGTAATGCCCAAATAACTAGTCTGGCCACCAACTGAGGGAAACCCCAAAGGGAAGGTTTACAGAGTCCACCAATCCAGGCTTCTGTCATTGACCAGCTGTCTTGTCCCTAAGAGGGCTCGCGGGCCACCTCTGGCCATATCACAATGCTCTTCCCAGGCTCTACCACACTTTCCGTGCCCTCACCCCAACATAGCTGCAAGCTCTACCTTGGTTTCCCCAGTTCTAAGATCAGGCTATAACTTCTACCAAAATGTATTGAGGACTTGGGGATCACAGCGGACAATCACAGAACAGAAATGAAAAATCTTAAAGGTGAATGCAACATGCCACTGCGCACACCGTCCACGGATCCGGGCCTTCCTGACATGTCAGCCTGCCCGGGAGGCGCAGCCCAGGTGTCAGTGGATGTGTCCTGGAGCCATCATCATTAGCTCCCCTTTCATTCTTTGAGTGCCCCAAAGAGAAAGATGAACTGTGTCCACCCACCACCCCATTCAGAAGTGCTTTGATCACAGTGCCTCTCCCTAGGGCTCCGGGCCCCAGCTTCTCCAAAGATCATCAAGAGGAAAACAATATGCCCTGTCCTGAACCAGCTTTACAGTCCGCAAAAGAACATGCACAATGCAATGCTGTCAGTCTATGCTACCAGATTCCTAAGTTTAAAAGTCTCACTTTTTGTTAAGAAAGTGCTCAGAAATGCACATTTTTTTTCTTAATAAGACTCTAACAATATCTGATTATTGATGATTATTGATGAATCTGAATAACTGCTCACCACCCCCTGGACAAAGTCCATGCCATTCAGCGGAAGTCCCAAGCCAGGAGCCAAGAGGGCCCCTCCCACCAGATCTCCTTCCTTCACTTTGGTCAAGAAAGAAAGAAAGGGGATCAGCCAGGACCACTCCCAGGGTCCAGACCTCTGAGACGTAACTGGGAGGATCCTGCACGACTCCATGAGCCCTGTCACCACACCTGACATAAGGGCTAGGACCCTTCAGGGTATCGGGAGCTGAAGCTGTCTGGGGGTAGGGCAGTAAATGCACCTGGTTCTGGCCCAGAGCCAACATGGCTTAGCTTAGTCACAGACAAGAGCTGAATAGAACACCAGGAAAGGGTTCTGTGCCTCTATGCAGTACAAGGTGCTCTCTGATGAACTCTAGAACAAAACCAAGAAGCCTTTTTCCCTCAAGCAAAGACGTAATTGCAAAGAATAATCCAATATCTCATCTATTAAAAACAGAAAAGCTGTTGGAAGTTTAAACGTAGCAGTCCCCATGTCCCCCAGACTCCAGTCAGCAAGGCTTCCATGGCACTGAGGTTCCATTTTATAATCCCACACCCTGCAGCCCCTCAGCACTCCATCTGTCAGTCGTGGGTCATTGCTTCTCTCGTTAGCCAAGGAGAGGGACCTGCTCAAGGAAGGGTCCCCATTGACCATGAATTCACCTGGCACACAGCACCTGGACTAAAGTGGTTCTGACCCAATCCAGTGGCCTTGGAATCAGGAAGAAGTGAATTTGGTTCTCGGGGCTCTTGACAGATTCATCATGTGACTTCAGGCCTCTGTCTCACCAATCTTCATCTGTTCCTCCGACTCTTGGAACTTTAAAATTAAACGGAGACCTGAAAGGCACTCAATATTGAGCTGAGTTGCTTTCACATCCATTATTCCATCAAAGAAGCCGGTTAACAGAGTGTACCCTCATCCTCCACTGCACAGCCACCCAGCCACTCTACCTCAGCAAGAGCATGCCATTGACTTCAAATCACAGCTTCAGAAGTTCAGTGTTCGGCCGGAATGGTTTCTCACAGGCAGCATCAAAAGAAATTTTACGAGTAGATCTTGAGCAAAAGGCTGCCTTTGTCCTTGTAAATTTCTACTGGTATAACTTACAAGGGACCCACCGACCCCAAACGAAACTGCCTTCTCTTGTTAGTGGTTTGCAGTTTGCACCATAAACACCAAAGTCAGCAGAATTCACCAGCCCAAGAAGCCTCACAGATGGGTAGGAAGCTTGCAGGGATGCTGGGATTGAAGCCATGTGGCAAAGAAAACATGCAGGGGACAAATGAAAGAGGAAACAGGCAACAGGTATCCTGATGGAATGAGAGGTGATTATTCTCAAAGTGGTCTTTGCTGTTCTCATATTGTTTCCACAATAAAATCAGAAGTGATGGTGAAGCAGGATGGCGGGGAGCTCAATGCACTTCAATCAGATGGCTTGAATTATAGCCCTGGCTCCACTTCTGTGGGTTTCTGAATAAATCACTGAACTTCTTGGCCCCTTCATTCCTTCATCTGCAAAATGGAGATGGTAGCACACACCGTTGTTTTTTGTACCTCTTCTCTGGTAAGAGCTTCTCAAATTTATTTTTGAGGAATATGAAGGAGGACCCAAAAAAGCCCTGAAATGTATTTATTAAAAATTGTGTATTTATTCTTACATGTTTCAACTTCAGTCATCTTCAAAGTACATTTTGTTTGATGTAATACACCTATTGAGATGTTTTTCCCACTGCTCAAAACAGTTTTTAAACTCACCGATTTTGATGCTTTTAGTGTTTCTACTGTTTTTTTGTTTCACCTCTTCCACATCAGCAAAACATATCCCTTTGTGGACTTTTTTCATGCAAGAAAACAAATAAAAACATCGCTTGAGGCAAGATCCGGTGAATGGGGAGTGTACGGCATAGGGGTCATGCCATTTTTGGTCAAAAACTGCTGAACACACATGCCGTGTGCCCAGGTACATTGTCATGGTGGGAGAACCAGTCATGGGTTTGCCACAACTGGGACAGTTTTTCCACACATTGTGACACAAACTTCTCAAAACTTCGGTTGACCATTTACTTGGAGCAATAAATTCCAAGTGCACAATCCCTCTCACATCAAAGGACGATAATTCTCATTTTTTTCTGGGTTCCCCCTTGTAGGCTTCCTTCACTTCTGACCCCACTGAGTCCTCCCCAGTTACTATATTGGCAAGACTGTCAGTGAAGACAGGGTGGGATGTTGACACAGGCGGGGCCTGTTAGACCCTCAACTCCTGACCACAGGGTCCCAAGGATGAACACTATGAGCCAATTCATCTCAGCCTGATTCTTTAGCTGTTCCTTCAATTATGTGAACCTTCTTTAACATCCCAATAAACTCCGTTTTTGCTGAAGCTAGCCAAAATTGGTTCCTGTTGCTTGTCACCAAAGAACTCTAGTTACATTGCACTTGATAACTGCCCTCAATACATCATGAGTAGTTCTGAGAAGCAAACAGACCCTGTGTGTTTACTATTTTACTATGGATTGTGGTATTTTTACTATGTAGAGTCAAACCCTCAGTGTGTACATGCTGAGTGACACAAGTCCTGAACGCTGTGAAATTTCCATCACGTTGGTCTAGTGGAATGTGGGGTACATTGTGCCAAGGAACCTCCCCTCAGGATGAGAACAGCACGCACCATGTGCTGCCCCGCTCACTTGGCAGGATGTTTTCCACTCAGAGCCTAGCAACCAGCCAGGCAGGGTCAGCGGGTGCCCACTCTAAGAAGTCAGGGCTGCAGGCATCCAGAGCTAGATTTATCCCACGGATTAATTGAGATAAATTATCCCTGCCCTCAGAGACCAACTAAATAAACAAGTGGAGAACATCATGTCCAGCTGAGCTTTACAACCTAAAGGACTGGACCCGGGCAGAATGACGCTGGAGCTATAATTTCTTTCATTCTGATGCTTTTTAAAATGCTCAGCAATTTTTGTTTTGTTTTGTTTTGTTTTGTTTTTTGTTTATTTGTTTTTTGGGGGTTTTTTTCTGATTTAAGGTTTTTTTTGTTTGTTTGTTTGTTATATTTTATTGTTAAATTTAATGGGGTGACATTGGTTGGTAACAATTAGATAGTTTCCCGATGTACAACTCCACATCACATCATCCATGCATCGCATTATGTGCCCCGCTCCCAGAATCAGGTCCCCCTCCAACCCCATATATCTGGTGCCCACTCCCCCCTCCCACCACAACTCTCCCTCCCCCCTCCTCCCCCCTCTCCAGGTAAACACCAAACCATTGAGTGTGTTCATAACGCTGGTGCCCTCTCCCACCTCCCCTCCCT